>CAJPIZ010000250.1:0-28794 GCA_905368565.1 Medioppia subpectinata
CTCTCTCTCTCTCTCTCTCTCTCTCTCTCTCTCTCTGAAGATATTCATTAATTTAATTTATGAATAATTTATGAACAATTTCAGCATTAGAGGTTATCACTACATATCAGCAATCTCTCACTCTCTATCTATCTCTCTATCTTTCTTTCTCTCTTTAACATAATTAAAATATTAAATTATAAATAATTTTATTCTGTAAAAAGCATATAAGACTGATATAAACATTACTCCTTACTTGAATGTTGGGGTGGTGGGCTGCTCCGAGTGCGTGGACGGCGGCGGGGTTGTGGATTTTGCGCCCGATAAAACTTATTTAAAATTATTTAAATTTATTAATAGTTTTTATTATTATTAATAATATATAAATATATGTATATGCAAACTATAAATATCTGAAATTAAAACTATTAAATATAATAAACAAGCTAGATTATAAATAGATGTCCATAAATTAATAGTTAATTCCAAAGTATAGTATTTATTACTTGGATAAATTATCATAAGACTACACATATAGTGCATAAATTGCATAATTAAATAAATCTAACTAATAATTGAACCACATCAGTGCCCGTGTCGTGAAAGCCAAATGAGTTCAACTTATGTGCATTAGTTGTTAAGTACATTAATCTCTATACACAGATAGTATTTAATAGTTTAACAGAGATGGTTTTTAGTCCCATTAGTTATATTTAATGCCCAATCTGTATTGTATTTGGTTAGACATTTAAATATATGTGTATGTGTTATATTTTATTAATATAAATCTAGAAATATATTTCTTGTTATTTAGTTCACAACTAATTAATAGATAGCATTGAGAAGTGGTTATAAATGTTAACTAAATATAATAATGTTATTTAAAATAAAAAGTTTTTAAAAGTTTTCTTTTTTTCCATTGTATTTTAAGCTAAAACTGCCGATAAAAATGACATATACAGTGCAACAATACGACCCGACACAGTGGTCGGTGAGCGTACGCCCGGAGCTGTTCGGTCAGCAGCAAGCGGTCGAAGTGTACGGCCAGCCGGCGATAGCTGTAGTCACTCAGCACGAGTGGCCAGCGATGGATCGGTTGGACCTGCGGGTGACGCTCCGCAACCCGACGGGTTGTTGTAATGACTGTCAAGTATAATATAAAATAAAACTTTAATTTTTAAAAAAATACAAACTTACAGTTTGGAATCAAAAAACTTGTGACCAAAGTTTCGCAAAACTAAAAGCTTTATAATAAAACTAGTGGTCAGTTCTGGAGAAAAGCTTTTGCTCAAGAAAGGGATGGAACTGATCACTAAATCTGAAGCACAAGTTATAGCCAAAAAGTTGAATTGCACTGAATTGAAGGATTGGTTGCAGTGCCTGAGAGGTGTGGACGCACTCGAGTTTCCCACAACAAATCATGCGTTTGCATAACAATTAAATAAATGACAACTGAAACTAATAGTGATTTATATTATTGGCAGCAATTGAATCGCCAAAAAAAATAATTCTTTTTCTCTATGGTCAGTGTGGGAACATTCCTGAGGCACTGTTAATGCAGTAAATGCTTGAGCTGACCCTCGACTATCAACGGCGCCGGTGGTAGAGAGGATCCGCTCGACTGACATTGATTGAGCGCTTATTCACTGTTATATAATGAATATAAGGGATGGTATTCATTCGTATTGAATATGATTTACGGATTTCTACTCACTTTCGCAATTGGCGTAATACCCCTGGTCAGTCTACGGGGTACCACGACTGTATTGACCAATGATGCGACACCCCATCCACCTCACACTCATCTGGTCACATCTTTACCAGACAACCCAACAACCCTACTTCTTTTCAACCCAACTATGATGGTCAAACTGGTCACTTTACCCTCCATAAAGAGTTCAACTACACTGGTGGCTACTTTATCCTTGCCCAGCCAATTACCCCGAGCCAGATAATGTGCAAAACAACATGTGTATGTACATAATAATATAATTAATTTAAATTAAATTGAAATAGCTAAAATTTTTAATTAATTATATATTTATGAAAAAGGTACATGGTTTGCTTAGAGAACATCACAATTTACACCGTGCGCCCAATCAGCTGTAATGGCCACTACATTTGTAAAGAATGTTATCACATGGTTAAAAGTTTAAGTCTGAGAAATTAGCGGCGATTTCGTTGTCCAGGGTGCCGTAGGACCAAACACGTTGATGACCTTAAAATTTCCAAGTTAAAATTTAGACTATGGTTTAATGATTTTTGGTATACCCCCGACACTTTTGAAGCAGCTTATCCCATATTTCAATCAAAATTAAATAAAAATTTAATGGCCTTACCACGTGAACCCCGCGGAAAGGTTGCCATGTCCACTCACCACGACAATTTAGGAAGATCGGGAGCGGCGTAGTTAGAGTAAGAGGTAATGTAAAGGGGAGAGGCAGTTATCGGTGGGGGTGAGGAAGGAAATAGAGGACGGGTACTAAATTCAATTACTAACAATATTGTAAATGATCAAGCTCAATTAACCAATAATTCGCCATATAAAGATAACCTCACCCCGGACCAAGTAGACATCAACCCTCGGTACCATCTGGTCATTTTACTTCGTCATCCTAATTTAAATATAATTAAAATTGAAGATGATAATGATGAGTGTATCATCATTTTTGAGCATTTAAGAATTTAAAATAATTTGAATAAATTAATTAGAATTAATATTTATTTAACTGATCATTATTAAATATTTAAAACTTAATTCAAATTTATTATGCTAAAAAATAAATAAATAAAAAACTTTTATTCAAATATTATATATAGTATATTTAATAATATTATTATATTATGTGATAAATGTTTGTTTATATTGCTTCGGAATGCATTTAATAGCATGCAATTAATCACAATGTACTCACAACAGCTGCAAGTTTTATAGTAGAGTAGAAGAGACCACGTTATTTATTGTAAGTGTTGATGTTTAAGGCCGATAGTTGGCAACACTTCATTGTTATTGTTGTCTTCGCTCCAACAACTGATGACTTCACTATTGATCCGATCGATGGCCGCATCGCCTGTGATGTCGACGGCGGCAACGATGCGTAAGACAACGGCATCTCTGGTACGCCATTGTCAACAACACAAACCATTCAGACAACTGATTTCTGTTTTGTATTTTGCGTCTATAGTTCTCGAGGACACATATGGTTGGGATCCGCTCAGGTGATGAGCGCCGAGCGATGCACACGAGTCCTACACATCAGACACACGCCAAACACAGCGGAAGGTACGTCCAGTCGATGGTCACTATTGTTTGACTATTGCTTGTGTTAACTGAGTTTACGTTTATGTTGACAGCACTTCCCGGCGATGGCATCGGACCCGAGATGATCGCTAACGTCAGGAAAGTGTTTAAATATTGCATTTGATTTAATGCTATTATTTGAATTTCACTAATCGGTGTTCAATTTTGTGCACACATACACCACACACACAGAGCCGGTGGTATACCCGTGGACTTCGAGGACGTGAATCTGGACTCAACACATAAAGATCACGAAAATATGTTCGAAGCGATCACTTCCATCAAACGCAACGGCGCGGCACTGAAAGGTAATATACAGACCCGCGAGCACTCGAAGCATTTCCTGTCCCACAATGTGGAGCTACGGTTGCGGCTCAACTTTTATGACAATGTCATCTACTGTCAGTCCTAGTCGGGAGTCCACACCCAACACAAAGACATCGACATTTATCTGATCCGTCAGAACACACACCCACTCCTTCTATACACCCCATTTTGTTATTACCATAATACAAAATCACTATAACTAATCAATTAACCTTAATTACTATCATTACTGTATGACCAGGTACGTTTGGCGAAGTGTTCAAAGCAAAGCACAGGCAAACGCGCAAAATAGTGGCCCTCAAGAAGGTGTTGATGGAGAACGAGAAAAAATGTTTCCCCACTGATCTCCGATCTAGATCTAGACAACAATATCTACCACTGTATTCATCACATCCGCTACTTTCTCCATCATGACCACAGCCAAAGCTGTCATCGCTGGAATTGGCGGCACTTGAAGCGCTGGTACTGGAATTACTAAGCTCGCAGTACCATGTACTGCAACCTGGCTGCGTTACGTCCGCTCCTCCAACGGCTCCTGGATCAACATTACCGCCATAATACCAGTTGGCCATTTCCATGCGGTATGTGGTTTGCCATTCGTCCTCCGAGTCAGTCCGCCGGAGCATAGCCCGAGGCACCGGTAATGGCTCTAATTTAAAATTAAATATATGAAATAATTAGATTCTGTAAAAAGTATATAATAGAGAATTATCGGTAAAATTTTTTGTATATTTTATAAATTTATGTTTTGTCACGTGATATACTTAAAACTAGACTTACCTTGCTGTTGTTGAGGCCGGACACTGCGGGGGCGGGGGGGTTGGCTCCTCCAACTCCTGTTCAGATTTTAAAATTTCTCTGGCAAATTTTTTTTGCTATCTATTGGGTGAAGGCGCCAACGATATTCTGGTGTTTGCCCGGAAACCTATAAAACATTAATAATAAATAAAAAAATATACAACAATTATTTATGTAAATAAAAAATTATTTTGTACCATGATCATATTTTGGGCCAAAATTCAAAATCAATTTGCATAATAACTAACATGCGCATCTTATGTAGTTAGGAGCATCAGGCTCGTAGCCGTTGTTAACGGCGGCGCCGCCCCCGTACAAATCGACTGCACGGGAAACTTATTTTTTAAAGCAATTTAAGCAAAAAATGTAGGCAATTTTGTAGGCGAAGCTCGCCCGTTTTGTCGCAAACAATCCATGCGTGAAATGCCATTTTCAAGTGTGCGTGAATGGCTCTTGTGCAAGTCTATGTATACCCTAATCCCAAACCTAAAATGTTTAGGTCTAACAGTTTGGCGCCGGTGTTGGGTATCAATTATTTGTTCAATGAGAACGGACTTAATATTTTTAAATAATAATTATATTTTGTACAAAATGCAATTAAAGTTAATTAAATTTTCAGGACTATGTCCCAACGACAAAGTGCTACAGTATGTATAACACCGACCGTTTGACAGAAATGATCTCGATAATAGCGAATTCATGGATCAATTGGGCCGACAATGCGGGTCCGCATAAACGATACGTAATGTGCACTACGGGCTTCTTCTATATAATTTATAAATGGTAATAATCTAAAATTTCAAAACATTATAAATCAGAGTAAATGGAAAAGAGTCGAATAGCCGTAGAAGTAGTCAAAAGAGAAGCAAAAAATCAAATTATAGTTTAAGAAAAAATATGTGATAAATAGGTTTTACTTAAATAATAAATGCGTTATATTAAGGTTCATAAGTCGGTAAATTGTAATTATATATACGTATAATCAATAACTTTAAGTCACGGGCTATGGCTTTGGCCATTACCTACCAATGCCTTAGATTATGTATTATTGCCCTAATGAATTACATTTTATACAATTTATGCTAAATCTTTGTTATGGTATTAAAACTGTAGGCAATGATAATCTAAGCCATGCATGTTATGAATCAAATACACTAATAATTGGATCTCAGTTCGAGTCAGGCATTGACCTGTTGGTTATGCTGTATGTTGTGTAATGCTATGTAATGTTTTTCAATAATTTATGACGTCATAGCGTGCATCAATTCACACCTCTTCTACTGAGATGATTTTCCGGCACCGGTTTGGCAAACTATTCCCACTTTCGTTCCCTATCTTACGTTAACATCGATTCATATTAATACCAAATCCAATCCATCTCTATATGGTGTGCTGTATTTAACGAACTCTACTCTACCCTCTTGTGGCCACTCCTCTGCCGGTAGGTTAGCTGCATGCCATTTGGCTTTCGATAAAAGTACACTTTTGAACACAACACCACTTAATAGCCATTCAGTCATTCATTTATTTTAGTAATTCATAAATTAATTGTATTTTTGTATTTAATTTTTGCTGAAATTTTATATTAAATTAAAAATGGATTTTATTACAATGTTTATATAATTGTAATATAATACGTTAAATCATTTTCAGTATTTATTTATTAGGTTTATCAAGTTTAAATTTATCAGTTTTTGTATTTAATATTTGATTGCATTAAATTTTAAAACAAATGAACAATGTTTTGATGTAATTGTAGATAAAAGGTTTTTAAACAAACATTTAGGGTTTTAAATAGATTTTCATTGATTGATCTTTATATTCATTAAAATTGTTCATAAAATATGTAATTACTATAAATATGTAATAATATAGAGATCAGTTTACTCATTGCATAAAAATTATATACTAATTGTATGAAGGAATAAATATTATCTACTTGAATTTAAAATTACTATTAGAATTTAATAGATGTTTTTTGTGCAGTTTTACAATAGATATAAACAATTTATTAACAAAATTTTTGTATCATTTAATGCGTTAAATAGCTGTAGTGTTTAGAAGAGTATAGTATTACAAAAAACTTGTTGAAAAATATTTATTGTAATTATTATTATTAAATTATTATAAAAGCATTTGTATTATAAGTAAAACGTCTTATTATTTTGTTTTTTATGTTGCAGTTGTTGTGAGAGAAATATGTTTTTTCAACATTCAATCTCATAATTATAATATTGTATTAATAAGACAACCGTTTGTTTTGGTGTACGACTCGTTATAATAAAGTTATTAATACATTATTAATGTGTTTCTACCAAGAAATTAATAATTAATATTTTTTGAAAATGTAATTTAATAACAAGTATTTTGTAAAAGTGTTTATAAAATTTATTGTGAATTATAAAACTATAATTATTTTAAATATAAAATTTATTTCAATAGTGTATTAACATATTTGGAAAAATATATTTTTTATTCAATAACAACAATAATAATCAAGAAATAATATTAAAATTTTACCTCAAAGGGTCAAGCATAATGCTATACACTAAAGTTTTATTCATAAGAGTTGGTGGACTTATAATATACATTTGAATTCATAAAAGAAAATAGAAATAATCAAATAAGTGTGGGTAACAGATTATATGTATACTTTTAATAGAGCCCTATTACTTACCCGATAGAGAGCACTCATGACCATAACTTAATGATAAAAACAATAATTCATTGAAAAATAATACAATCTATTTTTTGTTTAACTTTATAATAAATATTAATGTAGAGAAAATAGCCACAGAATATATCCACCAAGACCAATTAGTAATATAATGATCGATAGTTTGCATGCGTTTGGGTTGTGTCATATGAAAATATTGCCCAAACCTTTTGTAATAATTAATTATTATCTCATTGACGTTAAAAATAAATTGAAATTATGACAGTATTATAATTGAAACATGTAAAGTTTTATAAGTGACAGAAATTAATCTAGGTGTATTCTAATATTAATTATGTTTACTAGAACTACATTAAAATAATATATAAAATTGAAAACAACACAATTAATAATAAATTTATGAATTAATCAATGTACACAATCCTTGCATAAAACCTGTTTTAAATAAATTACTTAATTTTAGCAACAATTGCAATTGTATATAAACTGGGTAAAATATCACACAATTTAGGTTCATTGTATTTGATATTAAATTTAAAAAATTTTGTTAAAAAATGCTGAAAACTTTAGTTCTCGTCTTTGTGCTGGCGGTCTCTTTCTGTAAGTATTGATTCAAACGCTAATCGAATGATAATAATTATAACAAATTCTATATTAAACAGTGAGAGACGTCTCTTCGGAGTCCATCGGCGGCGATAATAAGGCAAAAGCGGTACGAGTTGTTGACAAATTGAACAACATTGTGAAAAATACTACCGGAAAAGTGGGGTTGCGCGAAGAAGCGATTTTTGTTCTCGAAACGTGTACATCTTTATAACCAGAAATGACTGACAAAATTGCAAACCTTTTAGACAAAAGTGGTCAGTCCACTGTCGACCCGTCGGCACAACCGTCTGAAGCATTGGAGAGCATCCTTAAGTTCGTCGACAACGAACTCATTACAGCGACCGGTAATATAAAATTGGAGTTAAATTATTTGAAGGACCAAATCGAAAAAGCAATCAACAAGGCTGCAAATTAAGTGTTTGTTTCATATATTTAAATGATTTAAATATTCGGTAAATTTACTAAAAAAAATTTTGTAAAAATTTTCTGTTTTTCAAAATTAGCAAAAATAAAATATTAAGCTCATAAGCAAAATCAATATTTGAAAATGTATTTTAATAATATGAATACATGTAATATTTATCATCGCGCAATTAAACAATGCTTAAATTGTGCATTACAAAATAATATACATATGTATTAAATTTAATAATAGTTAAATACCCATCTCAGCATAATATGAATTAAAGTTATATCAGTTTATCTCCTTAAACATTGAATGAATTACTTTATTACTGAGTAATATTGGTAATTATTGAACAGTATAGTAAAAATAAGTAATCTATGGTAATGCCCATTCATTCAATGTTTAAGGAGATAAACTGATATATTTTTAATTAATTCATATTATAAAATTGTATAGTAGACTACAATTGGCTTTACGGTTGACTCGCTGTGTTATGCGTGGTATTTGTGGTACATTGCATCGGCTGGTATGTGTGGGTGCGATATAAATAATAAAATTATATAAACATTTATTTATAAGACAATGTAATAAAACAAAATAAAAACACTTAAATCGTTGTCAAATATAAAATCAAATAGAAATTTAATCTCAAATCTCACTTAAAAAATACTTTAATAATTTAGAAACAAAAATACAACGAAATGTAATAACAATAATGAAGAGCAGAGACGGCACACAATGTTGTGGTTATGGGACGACACGGTTGGCCAACCCTGTGATAAACATTGTGCACTCGGGGCTCATCGGGCGCTTACCGGTCAGTCCGGCGCAGAAACTATCACTCAATTGATGGCCATTTGCGGTACAATTAGTAAGCATTTTGCGGACATCGCTATCGTATTTGTCGGATACTTTACGGCACTCTTTGTCGTACTATCCGTACAACTCATTCAACGGTTAGTTTTGAAAACACGTGTACATTATATTCATATGTATAAAGGTATAGTCAGCATAACTCTCCCGCTCCCCCTAATTACGCCCAATCCCAGTGGCCCTAATCTACGTGCGCCCAGCCGTACACCCAAACCAATGCCCAAACCCTATGGCCAAAGTCTATGGCAATACCAATACTGAGAACTGTGTCACTAATTGTGTCCCACTTTTCACTATCATTGATAGCCCTTTCACTTGAAATCAGTCTCTATTTCAGTTATGCCCTGAAATACAACCCACGGTTAGCACTAACCCTAACTTACCGACAAAGGCCTACTTTGTCCCAAATAGCACTCACATACCATTCCCTATACATTGTCGTACACACAGTACCCATACCTATCCCGGACTCTAATGTGGGTTAACGTGACCCTAATTGTCCACTATATAAGTCTCAGCGACTCAACAATGTTTATGCTTATGTCATGTGTCAGTCCAACACACCATTCATCACTACAGCCCTTGTAGTCCACCAACGGTAGCCCATACCTACAGCACACGCCATGTGTGCCAACATTTTATTGTTAATTTACCATAAAATCAATTGTATTTTTTATAAACTTGTGCCACTATTTTGATAAGTCCTTTATTAAATAAAATCATAAGTTATTTTTAATACAAACTCCACGTCTGTACACATCATTTGCATCACTCTATGCATTCACGCCATGCATAACATTCATCGGGCCATCACTCGGACCACGAGTACACCACTGATTGCCCCCCGAAAGCACGACTGCAATCCATTCATTTATTCCCTAATTCTGTGCATTAGTCCAAAACTATTTTCAAACCAAACATTAGTTGAAAACCCTTACATATGTAAAGTAAACATACCATTGGTTTAACGACACGATTCAAGTCGTAATGATATTTAAAATTGTCGGCTGTGAAAAACTTTCGCCGCAAACGATGGCCGCGACTGTGATTGCGATGAGAGTGTAAACCATTGTCTCTCTTTGTATTTAACACTTGTTTTTAATTAAGTAATTAATTAATTAATGGATCGATGGATTAAATCTGTGAATATGTTTAACGAATAGACTTTTAATTACAATTACTATTTAATTCTCAAATGATTGTTGATTTAGAAATTGAGGCAATTATTTGAATTTCGAAATTCTCGTGCATTTATTTAATTTAAAGTTTGTTTTTAAGTTTAAAATTATGGCTACTTTTTAATTGTTTAAAATTATTGATCTCGCTACTGTATTAAATTATTTCATGTAAAGTACTTTACAATACTACCAGTCCACCTCCCCTCGAGCGCTATGGATAAATGACATTAATAAATCATATTGACATTTATATAAGATCAGGCAACTTATTAAACATAAACATTTCTAAGTAATTTGCAACCCCTTCCCCGACAAAACATTACAATTACTGTTTCACAATCTGTTTAATGATTTCAAACAAATATACTGTCAATAAATGGGCAAAAACACTAACAATCTCTGTTTAGGTCATGGTCATCACTAGCGGTACTGGTAGTCGCTGTGTTGCCATCACTACCGATAGTACTAGTGTTCTCACAATACCAGAAACTACAGCCGGGTATTGGCTCCGTGTTTTCTTCACCAAGAGCATCAAATTCAGCTTCTGGTTGGCCAGGACTGATCGGTGAATACAATGGACTCGTTGGTGAATATGACGGCAAAGTCGGCGAATATGAAGGACTCATCGGAGAATACCTTTAAAATTATTTTATGATTAATTATTAATTAAATATTTATTTTTAAAAATAGGGAGTAAACTTACGACGAAAAATTAGCACCATTACCACCATAATAGCCGTTCGCAAGCTCCATGAGGTACTGGTTTTCTTATTTTATGTCCTCATCCACACGGCGAAGCACAACCGCAGGTACGGGTGGGGGAAAAGCTTGCAAATTAATTAATTTTAAACATAATTAAAATATTATATTATAAAAAATAATTTGATTCTGTAAAAAGCATTAAATAGCAAAATCTTACCTGGTTGTTGAGGTAGTGGGCTGCTCCGGGGGCGAGAACGGCGGCGGGGATGTGGATTTTGCGCTCGATAAAACTTATGACCAAATTTTGTTTGACGTTTGTCAGACAGGGGCGCAAAGTAAATGCCAAAATTTGCGCAACAGACTATAAAAAATTTGTAAAATTACTCCCAAACAAAATCTGTAAAACGTACCAGGTCACCGTACGTGATTCGGCGCATCTTCGGCATAACCATGGTTAACGCAACCACCTCTACCATACAGTTCAAAACTGCATTGAATTTCCTTTTTTATGCATTTTACACACAAAAGATGCGGGCAATCGGCTATACGCAATTCACAATCGTTGTCGCAAAAAATCAAACAGCACTTGGAAAGAGTCATTTTTAATGATTGAGAATAGTTCTTATTCGGGTTTATTTATAACAAAATCATAAGACTTTGCAATCCGGAGTCAGTGTTGGGTATCAATCATTTGTTCTGTGAAAACAGTTTTAATATTTTTAAATAATAATTATATCTTAAAGTTAATTAAATTTACAGGACTATACCCCAACGACAAAGTGCTACAGTATGTAAAACACCGACCGTTTGACAGAAATGATTTCAATAATAGCGAATTCATGGAACAATTAAACCGACAGTGTCGGACCGCATGAACGACACGTAATGTGCACTCCGGGCTTCTTCTATATAATTTATAAATGGTAATAATCTAAAACTTAAAAACATTATAAATCAGAGTCACAGTTGAGTAAATGGAGAAGAGTAGAATAGCCGTAGAAATAGTCAAAAGAGAAGCAAAAAATCAAATTATAGTTTAAGAAAAAATATGTGATAAATAGGTTTCACTTAAATAATAAATGCGTTATATTTTGGTGCATAAGTCGGTAAATTGTAATTATATAAACGTATAATCAATAACTTTAAGTCACGAGCTATGGCTTTGGCCATTACCTAACAGTGCTTTAGATTATGTATTATTGCCCTAATGAATTACATTTTATACAATTTATTCTAAATCTTTGTTATGGTATTAAAACTGTAGAATATGATAATCTTAGTCATGCATGTTATGAATCAAATACACTAATAATTAAATCTCAGTTTGAGTCAGGCATTGACCTTTTGGTTATGCTGTATGTTGTGTAATGCTATGTAATGTTTTTTAGTAATCTATGACGTCATAGTGTGTTTAATTAGTCCCGTCTTCTACTTTGATTCACTGATTGATGGCTAAAGTACTTAAAACACAATCTATGAAAACCATTGACAATGATTTTCACTCTCATTGCAATCATACAGTGTGAACAAAAGAAAACTCAAATATTTTAAAAAGTATTCACGTTTAGTATAATTTAAATTAATATTTTCTTTATTTTTGTAATTTTCTATTGTAATTAGTGCAAAAATATCATTATGATTGTTCAGACCATCGATAATGGTGATATTAGAAGAATTTTAAAAATGTAAATATAATAAATAATTTTATTATCATTATTTTAAATTGCTAATTGTTCAATGATGATG
Organism: Medioppia subpectinata; assembly: GCA_905368565.1. Classification (NCBI taxonomy): domain Eukaryota; kingdom Metazoa; phylum Arthropoda; class Arachnida; order Sarcoptiformes; family Oppiidae; genus Medioppia; species Medioppia subpectinata. The sequence continues at coordinate 12,594 of CAJPIZ010000250.1, forward strand.
GTACAATCATCATCATCTGGTTCTATTTTAATGATAAACGTTAACGTTGCCTCCTTCCGATGTATAGATAAACATTACAGGGCTTATAAACTTTGCCGCCGCTGCAAACTGATCTGCTTCCTTAGCTTTCCTAGCCGCTATACCGGCTTTTGTGATTGCTTCAACAAAAGGCCCAGAATAACCCGGAACCAATGCCTCCATATATATAAGGGCATATTTGGTTCGCGTGTCCCGCAGAACAGTCCCCGTCGCAACATCGGCCTCGGTCCTTTCCTCGGATAAAGGAAGGGTGCTTTCATCAGGCCATTACCATTTGTTATACTGGCATTTATATTGCTGTTATCAGCCATCCTACAAAATTTCAATTTTTGAGTTAACTCAAAACAAAAGAAAACTTAATAGGAATGTTCCATTACTACTAACGTTAAGTAGTAGTAGTAAAATCTACACTTTGGGCAAAATTCGATTAGATTCAACAGTAGTAAGAAAATGAATCAAATCAGCATTCATTGAATGTTTTCACACATTATCGAGTAAAGCACCGATAAGTATCCACTGATAACCGGTGGCGGACAAACAGTTCAGTATTAACTCTTCAGACAGGGTGACAAACTGACCCACAATGTTTTAAGTGCAATAATAACAAATTAAATTATTTTTATTATTAATTAAAAAATATACGTTTATTGTGTTTTTATTTTATCAAGTACAATACATTTATTGTAATGCAATTACATTGTAAACAAAACTATTTAATCTAGAAATTTTATTGCATTATAACAAATTATTATATGAATAAGTATCCTAATATAAATACTGATTATAATATAATTTATAATTTTTGCAAATCAATTAAAATATAAAGTATAATAACCCACATTATATATTGTTGAATTGTGGTTAAAAATTAACAAATTTGAAAATAGATTATAATAACAATTACAGTTATGACCTTACTGCTAAGCATGACCAAAACGAAATGTCATTGAATTTTAATTTTTATTTCAAAATTATGCTTATATAATTACTGGATTACGAGAATACTTTGGGTAAACAGGATTTGAAAATAATCACAATTAACACAAATATAAGTAGTGGTTGTGGTGATGCGCTAACAAATTTAATTATTAAGTCTAACCGCTAACCGCCAACCGGTGACTAACACTATACTTAATTTATATTCATTAATGGTTTTACAATCAGCTAACAAATCACAACTGAATTGCGTGGCTATCAATGATGAAGACTCAGACGAGTCGACAATGTAGGATGTAGAGGTATGTTATCCACGGTGGAATGGTGGTCAAACTTGTGAATCAATTATACGGCGTCAACTAGTGTACCAATGTGTGCGTAATAGTTGCTATTTTCAAGCATTCAAACCCACAGCTCTGACCACTAATATCCGGATAACACATCCGGACAGTGGGCAACGTGTAATACCGCGTGAGTTCCGGTGCCCTCACTCCGGATGTTACTACACATACACAGCACACGCCAAACTTGTTGTACATCTGGCTAATCATCGGTGCGGCTATAATATGGACGAAATGCCCGATCAGGTCAGCGATAGGTCCGACGAAGAGGATTCAGATCTATGGTCTACCAGTAACTCCTTGGCTATAGAGTCTGACGCGTCGGGCAGTAATTGGTCCCAAAACGGGTCGATCACTTCACGCGGCGGTCATAAGTCTGCGATGCCTAAGAAACACAATCGTTCAATATTTGATCAGCTGATGATCATTCCGAGCCCAAGCCCGAGCCCTGTGTATGAGTGCACCCGCTTATACTGCGACATCACTGCTGCCGACAAAGACGTTTTTGTCCGACATATGGCAGACAATCACTCGGACAATGACAGCGATGATAGGATACCGATAACTGGTGCCGTAGATGACTGGCAAATCAACGCTTCCGATGCGTGCATTTTATAACCATTTTATGCAACGATTACTTAACTGTACACCTTATATTTCTATTCACATCTCTATGCGTTTATTGGAATAAAGTTTAACACAGAATCTATTGTAATATATACATGTATTTTCACATTATTATAATTCATAATCAAAGTGTTTTAAAATGAAATCATGTAATTAAATAATCATATTACTATTGTATTTGAATACTACGGTTGTATTTTTATTAATTATTTACGTAATTTATACTATTTTATACACAGATTCATACAGTAGTGTTGATGACATACAATTATATAATGTTAATTATCTATATTATTATTAAATTGTTATTTATCTAGATTACAATTTTAAATAACCGTGTATTCAATTAGAAAAAGCGCCTGATAAAATTATATAGATAAATTATTTTACTGATAACGAAATGCTAATTTCATGACAACTAACATTGATTACCAAATGATAATGACATAAATGTATTGTTTTTATTGCAAACAATTATGATATTATACTAATAATGGCCATCATTTATGAGTTTTTATCATAATAATTAAACTAAATGTAAAAATACTCTAAAATTTACGTATTGTTTATTTATATAAAAATTACATTTCATGTTTTGGTAGCCAAATACTTGAATGTCCCAAAAACATGAATACCTGGAAGTGTTTAGTGATATTGAATGCATTGTTTTTATTAAACTGTTTTGATTGTGGGGATGACCTAAAGTGGGGACAGTTGGCAGTGATAGGCAACTTTGAACCGAACCTAAGGGTTAGCACAAACATCACCTACACGTGCAAAACCAGAGTGGATAGCTTTAAATTAGCGGTAGATAATGGTATAGATTGCCAACAACTTGAAGACTTTAATCTGGTTTTTGCCCCAAGAACTGAGAGAGCACGAACTACTTTATGGTAGTGGTTCGACCAGGGTTACTTTTGATCAGCAAAACAAATACTCTACCAATAATCACAAAACTTCTATCGTCACCAGTATTATTAAGATTACTAACTTTGGTACCATTCATAACGGAAAGTATATCTGCACTCACAATAGACTCATAAATACGTATAGTTTTGACATAATTACTCTGGGTATAAAAATGCATTAACTATTAATATTATTGTATTTTTATGTAAAAAACAACATGAATTGAGGTTAAAAATTTCAATTTATCTACATTTACAAGAAATATAGCCAATGATTAGTGCGATTATAATGATCATTGCAATAATACTAATTGTTATACAAATCAGTGTAAATGTAATGCAAATAATGTATCAATAAGACCAGTATATTAAAGATATAACCATAGCCAACATACAGGATGTAGTAACAATTTACACTGTTAACCCTTAACCACAACACATCCTAGACTTTTTGATATTTGAGTTTCAAACTCTCGGTAAAAATCAGTCTTAAAAGTCAGTGGAAACAAATTTCAGGAATGCCTCAATCAAACATTTGAGCAAATAATGGATTAATAAAAACTTTATTATCGTATGTGATGTCCGAGTAATTGATTTTCAAAGAGAGGTCACTCCAAAAAGTCTACCAGTGTTGTAGACATGTAACTTTTATCGCTCTTAACATTTCAGTGCATTTTTGTCGCGAGAGGAGCAGTGAGTGCAGTGTCATATCCCTTTCAAGCACTAACTCTCCACTTCACTGCATAAACTTTATGAAACGTTGTCAAAACTAATCATACGTGGGTACACCGCTATGCATAGCGTACCTTCCGCTTAGTGCGCAAACGCTACTACACGTGACTCCATAGAGTTACAGCAGCAGTAAATTGTTACACACATACAACACTGGAACGAAAACGTTCTGATGCAGGTACTGCCACCGCTATGCATTGAATGCTTGTGTATTGAGAGCTTGTGTATTGAGTGCTTTGACTATGTATTGAGTATTGGAGTTCACAATACAGATGTAGTGTAACACAATATTCACGTTATGTGAAAGCAATTGAAAAATAAACTAATATCTAATGTGTATAATATATCTGTGCATGTCTGTAGACTGTAAATAACAACTGCAATGTGAACTGTGAAACAAATACAATAGACTTACGTTGTGTTTCATATGTTTGTATGTTTCAATCGGTATGTAAACCCCATATTTCTTATTTAAATAAGAAATATGGAGTTGTATTTTTAAAAAATAGTTTGACCATTAGGTTTGGCCATTGGGTTTGGGCTATGGGTTAAGACTGGGCTTTTGGTGTGGACTATGATTGAGTGTATAGCTTTATACTTTTATATATATATCGATGCATGTCTGTAGATTGTAATGAACTAATACAATGTGAGCGATGAAACAAATACAATACACTGACGTTGTATTTCATATGTTTGTGAGTTATTGAAAAATAAACTAAAATATAATGTGTATAATATACCTATGCATGTCTGTAGATTGTAAATAACTAATACAATGTGAGTTATTAAACAATACAATATACTCCCGTTATGATGCATATGTTTGAAAATAGAAATATATAAAATACCTACTGTATATAATATATTTATATATGGCTGTAGAAAAGACTAACTAATCGGTTGTGAATCAAAAAACAAATACAATACACACACGTTATAATGCATATATTTAAGAGTTAACTATAAATTAATGTGTATAATATACCTATGCATGTCTGTAGATTGTAAATAACTAATGCAATGTGAGTTATTAAACAATACAATATACTCCCGTTATGATGCCTATTATTGAGAGTAGAAATATATTAATACCTACTGTATATAATTTATCTATATATGGCTGTAGAAATGACTAACTAATTGGTTGTAAATCAAAAAACAAATACAATACACACACGTTATAATGCATATATTTAAGAGTTAATTATAAATTAATTTGTATAATATATCTATTTATATCTGTGTATATGAATAACATGCAATGTGTGAATGGTTATAGAATTTCTATATAATAATGAAACTATTGGCATTTGGCCAGAAATAATGGCTTTAATATGTAACCCCCATTTTCTTATTTAAATAAGAAAATGGGGGTTTTGTTTTACATTATTGATTAATGAATTTAAAGCTCATTTGTATACAATGTAATGTAAACATGTGTTGTGTTTAGTACTCAATATTGAATTTTATTGTTTGTGTTATCGATTAATTAATTCATAACAATGAGTCGCAAAAATGTGTTAACACAACAACAAATTGAGGATTTGTTGGACGACGAAGAGGCCAACGACGTGTCCAGTGCTGATGAATGCGATGACATCAATGAAAGCGATCACTCGACAGATACTGAGCAAAGTGGTAACAGTGATGCCGATGAACAAGATTTACAAGACATTTCCTTAAACTTTACGTCATCGCAATCCACTAAATACAGATCCGAAAATATTATTCGAGAGAAATACCGTCCAGAAATACCGAAAGCTATGGCAGACAACAATTACACACTATTTAATCGATTTATCACTACTGAAATGATACAATCAATCGTCACGCATACAAACCGAGAAATAATGATACGAAGTAGTAAATACAATACATGGCAATCATTTATTTACGATACAAATGCAGAGGAAATTCAAGCACCTATTGGACTCTTATTACTGGCCGGTGTTTACAAATCGGGTAAAGAGAATGCAAGAGAATTGCGGTCAACGTCTGGCTCTGGAAGAGATATATTTAGGGCTGTTATGCCTTTGCCTAGATTTGAGTTTTTGTTGTTGTGTTTGCGTTTTGACAATCGTGAGACTCGTGATCCAAACGATAAGTTATCGCCAATTAGACAATTGTACACAAAATTTAATTACAATTGTAAAACTAATTATATTCTTTCCGAATACGTGACAATTGATGAACAATTGCGAGCATTTCGTGGAAAATGTCCATTTCGGCAGTATATGCCAATGAAACCGGCAAAGTATGGCATTAAAATATTCATGTTATGTGATGCCATTTCGAGTTATATGTGGAAATCAGAGATCTATTTAGGAAAGCAAACAAATGCTACTAAAAATATGAACATATCGTCAGATAGTGTGGTCCAGTGATTTGAAACATACTGGACGTAATATTACTGCCGATAACTGGTTCACATCTTTCCCATTAGTCGATGAATTGTTAACTCACGGCTTAACATATGTGGGAACAATTAAAGCAAATAAAAAGGAAATTCCTAAATATTATTTGAATCTCAAAGACAGAGAAGTATTTACTGTTAACCCCATATTTGTTATTTAAATAACAAATATGGGGTTGTAATTAAAACTGAAATTAATTTGATTATTTATTAACTATTTTCAGATAAATTCGTTTTTATTTCAAGTGACAGAAAACAAAATTATATTGTCTTATATTCCAAAGAATATTAAAGTAAAAAAAGTAGTATTAGTGTTGAGTTCATTGCACAATACAGTTGACATTCGTGATGACAATGGCAAACCTGAAATCATTGACTTTTACAATAAAACAAAAAGCGGTGTCGATAATTTAGATCATCTCAGTGTTTTGTTTACATGCGGCCGAGCAACCCGTCGTTGGCCAATGTGTATATTTTTTGACATATTAGACATCTCTTGTATTAATAGTTATGTTATATATAAACACTATTTTCCTAATGACATCAAATCGAAAAAACGCCGAGAATTTATCAAAAGTTTAGGTTACGATTTGGTGAAAAGGTTTGCTATTCAAAGACTACATAAATCTACACTTCAAACCGATTTGAGAAAATTGATCGAAAGAGTATTCAATACAGAGAGCCCTAATGTATTTGAAGGACAACCTTCGACTTCAAACGAACCAAATCGGAAAAAATTTCGCAATAACACTTATTGTGACCTCTGTCCCCGAGCGCTCAATCAAAGGGCAACTTTACGGTGCGAAGGATGTGAAAAACTTGTATGCAAAGCTCAAAACCATTTAGTTATCTATTGTAGTGAATGTAAAAGTGATGATTATAAAGAATAAACTATTTCTTACGAAGACTTGTAATTGGTTAATAAAAATAAAGTTTTTATTAAATATTCAATTACACCACAAACCCCTGTATTCACATTTAAATATGAAAACAGGGGTTTTAACTTTAATTAATAAACAAAACTTAAATTAAAATTTAATAAATATATCGGACGTGATTATTGTGTTTACCACTAACTTAGTATCACATGACTCTCACACCCGCTTATGTCAGTAAGTGTTGACTCGACTTTTGAATGAGAGCCATCTATGAGTCACTGTGCTCCACATTTCACTGTCTTACATACAATAAGTTTAGGTACTGTTGTAGAGGTGTATGTAAAATATCTGTTGTGGTTAAAGGTTAACCAATCACAAGTACTGCCATGTTATATGTTTACAAGTTTGCCATATCTCGTTCGCTTAGGTTAGGTTATGTTCAGCTCGCAATATGTTTTTAACCACAATGCATATATGCTGAATGTGGTTTATTTAATTTAAATGTTGTAATAAGCTTAAACTACACTTAGTAATCTTGAGACTTATATAGGTAACTATTGGTAGTTATAAAATAAAATTATATAATTTGCTGAGTTTATAAGCAAAAAACATTTATAGTTTTTAAGCTTAATATTTTACTGATAACCAATATTATTATGTGTGTTTATTAAAGAGTTTATTAAGTAAAAATTATAAATGTTTGCAGATTCAAACATGAATATATAATTAACAATTTATAAATTTTAACATTCAATTTGTATAAATAATGTTTTTTATTATATAACTATTAATTAAATCAAATAATAAAATTCGTTAAATTATTAAATGAAGAATTGATGATTATAAAGTTTGTGTAATTTAAATTCTAATCAATATATTTAAAATTGCAATTTTAATTATGGTGATATACACAAAATAAAAAATAATAATTAAATAGAAAACACCGAAATTGTAATTTAATTTAAGAAGAAATTAAAAAAATAATTGTTGTTATTTGATTAGAAATAATATTGCGGTCACTATATTTAAATTTTGCACTATTCTTAATAACTTTTAAACTTGCCTAAATAATTTAATTCTGTTTTTATTTTATTTAATTGATAATATATAAATTGAATTACTAGACAAAGATAAGCCTGGTACAATGATAATCGTATTATCAGCTTTAAATAAAAGGCAATTCTTTAATTTAACTTATTAATTATGCAAGGTTTTACAGATTTTATTATTCGATTTTAACAATAACAGTAAATTTTTTAATTGTTAATCAAAATGTCTTAATTTTAAAATAAACAAATTTAATTACTAGTTATACGGATATTTCCAGAATGAATATCAGTAAATCATATTGAATAAATGTTACTTTACTAACAGCATTTTTTATTCCACCATATTAGTAGAACAGTACATGTTTTACAATTTATTTGCACAGATAATTAAGCATTGGGGGCGAAGTATTAACCGGTCCTTTGAAATCAGTATAAGCATGATCATTGTGGTTTTTCAATTTCGCTTTAAACAGTTTATTCACCATATCGCTAAAGTAGTTGCCATTGCGCTCGAGTTTGCACAGTTTGTCAATCCAAAAATTTATTATCTCAACAGTAATAGTCGAATCCTGATAATCGCTACCATTGGACTTATTCGTCATTTTTAACAAAAGCATTTGTGTTTCTTCATTGTATAGTTTCAACATCCGCTCGAGTCGTACGATTTTCTCGGCGTCGGCGCCGGAAACGGAGTTTTTTTCGTTAGCAATCAAATGTTTGATGTAGTCTTCGAACGCGTCGTTTATTGGTGTCAACGCATTGTTGGCCAGAAAAGAGCCAAACACTGACATCGCTTCGGCAATCACTTTAGTTTCGGACTTGAATTTTGCGATTTGATTATCAAGTTCTTGGATAAGTGTCTCTTTTATTTGCGCTTTATTTTCAACAGATTTTATTTTAATAGCCACTGAATTGTCTATTACCTCAATCATATTGTTAAGCGTCTCGTACAACATGTACATGTGTTTTTCATAACTGTGTCCGCATTTACTGCAAATGACACTCTGGTTCATTTTCCCTCGTATATAATTTACCGGTATTAACATACTCCTTTTCAACCAAGCTGCGAAAGACTCACCACGTTCACGATCGATGCCACTATATGCATTGAACATTTTACATGACAATAGACCTTTATTACCCAAAACATTGCCATCGTCAAATTGAATCTGGCAAGGTGAATGGCATGTTTTGTATTCCACTTGAGTTACGCCATTTCTTGTTTTGTATTCGCAGCAATCATCAGCACTGCATACAGTTTTCGGTCTATCAAAAGGTACTACTTTTATCTCCACCGACGGTATGTATAGTTTAGTTCGTAAATCGTTTATTGTTCCCGTGTGATATTTGATTTTTAATCGATGTTTTTCCAATTGTTTAACGTTAACCTCAATATTCTCATTGATATCGCATAACGGTTTGGTTAAAAATTGTATGATTTGTTTGGCGTTATTCAGCGATAATGTGTCCATCACTTTGTGTGGCGGCAATTGTTTTATGTACTCAAATAAACGGCGTAATTCTTTTGCCGATCTATAATTAACATCATTAAGCTTAATTGAAATATTTTACTTATTTGAATGCATCTATTATTTATGTGTTAGAATATCATGATGCTCAATTATTATTTATTTTTAATAAAATAGTAATAGAATACAAGGTAACCAAAGGGATACTATTCCTAAACCACAATTTTCTCATGTTCAAAAACTTTATGAAACTATCTATAGATATAATAGTACGCTTATAACATTACCACTAAACTTAGAATTGTACATAGACTAAGAGATGAGCATAGGATTAGCACTAATCCTATACAAGTGTCCTTGTATATGGATATAGATTTAACAACTATTAACAACAAATCAGACTTTATCTGGCATTATTCCTATGCTAAAATATACATGAGCATTAATTTCATCCTCAATTCTATGAAAGTCAAAAGGATATGAAAAAAATACTCATAAGCCTTATTATTCTTTAATTGCTGCTGCAATTATACCTAATTCATGAAAAATTAATTTTAAATTCAGAAAAATTTACATACGTTTCCCAACTTTCAATGTAACGATCTTTAAATTTTTCGTCAAACTGTATATCATTGGTCGGAAGTGAAGCCACGAGATATCGAAATGACTCGGAATCGAAACAATAGACTGTATTCTCGTTATAAGGGATGTCAATATTTGGCGGTCTTTTGCTTATTTGTTCCAAAATGTTAATTAATGCGGGACCGGTATCACCGGGCATATAATTAGTGCTCCGGGAGTTTGTCATAATAAATACTACATTATTTGCTGCGCACTTATTCAAATGAGTGAATAATTGAAACAAACAATACTTAAATACAACGTTAACTTTTGATTCATTTGGTCTTAAAAGCACACAAAACGCATTTATTTCCTTATAAGTACTAATAAAGTCTAATATATTTCTCATATTTTCATTATCTTTATCCACACCATCCGTGTCCGCAATTCCGGGCGTATCGATTATATTGAGTAGAATATTGTCATTTTGAAATGTATAGCATTTTGGAAATTGTGTGGCAGATTGTGTCGTGTCATCAGTGTTTTCATTTTTATTCTCCTCTGGGTTACCAAGTGTTACCACCACTGGATTTCTAGTTTGTGCATGAGCAATTGTAAATCTAACAGGTAGTACATGCAAAGGCTGTCCATTAGCATCATCCATTTTTTCAAAATATAAATAGTTGACCAAAGCGTTAATGAATGTGGACTTTCCCACACCTGTCTCTCCCAACATTAGTATTGTATATACGGATTTCTATATAATATAAAATTCATTGTCAATAGTTAAATTACTTTTTTATTAAACTAAAAGATTAATTAACTATCTTTATTATTTTAATTTAATATAAAATTATTCTATGAACTTTCAAAATTATTCAAAATTAAAAATATTTAAATAAAATGTTCTAAATCATTATTATTTAAACGTAATTATTATAAAATATAAATATTGATTTATAAATTTATCAGTATCCAACTATTTAAATTGCATCATAAAATAATTACTTGAATTTTCAATTGATCCATTTCATCTGTGACATCTATTAACAAAAAATTATAATTAATTCAAATTGTAATTTTATTCAAAATAAATTGGTAGTTATTTTAATTGTTGAAGTTACTAAAAATATATAACCTCGTAATTGAATAAATTAAAAAATTTCCATAAATTAGTACAAAATTATATTACTTTAAATACGCCTGCAATTAAAATTGATTGTACCCATTAGTCCCGGAGTAGTTCTAAATATACATTACCACAATAAAGCGATGTATTCATGTGATCAAGAAAGCTATATAATAAAATATTTATAAAATTAAGATTTAATATGTATAGTATGCTTAATATTTTCTTTTGACAATATACTATATTAAACAATTAGAAATGTGTTATTAAAGTTATCATGAGTATACCAATTGAAAACGAAATACATACTTTGTGTCTATTGATTCCGGTTCCATAGAGTTATTATCGTTAAACGCAGCCATTTTGTTATGATGATTTAAATGACGATATTTAGGTTGTTTAATATATTATAATTTTAATATTCAATTTTTAATATAACAACTATTAATACAGTCAATTGATTTTAATACTACTGTGTTTTTATTTATTAACATTTTTAAAAATATTGTTAAAAACGTGTCACTTTATTTTTAAAACACATCCAATTTATTGTAATAAAAAATAGCATATGAAAAAATTATGTTTTATATAATAAATTAATACATTATTTGAAATAATGTGTAATTATTGGTTAAAATGTGCAAAATGCGAGAAAAATCCTTAGTAAGAGACTATATTTAATATTATCATGGATCGTAAATCTTTGAGTTGAACATAAATTAAACTTGATAAGAAACTTGCACAATCGGTTCTAACATTTATCACCTCTCACATTAATTTGTTTGCAGACGGTATAACATATAATTTAACACTATATAAATATCTATTTTATATCCTGTTATTAATTATTTATGACGTTGTTTTCAACTTGGAATTAAATATAAAGTTTACTTGCAAAATATATTACCGCAATTATAATAATATCACAATTTTATATCGTTAACAAATATTGCAGTTGTTAAATGAGATTAAAAAAAACTTTGTCTAGACAGGGATTTATATTATACTTACCTCCACTGATTAATTATTAATTTTAATTTGCAATATGGATACAGTATATATTTTATTTTATTTAACAGTTAAATAAAATATATAATTCGTGTTTAAATCAATCAAAATGCTAATATTTATATATAAGGTGCATCAAATAAATAAATTTATAGCCCATGTCTTCTAAACCATTCTTGAATAACAATAATTGAAAAGTTAAACCATTTTTAAATAACAATTTTTGTGAAATTACTTAATTTATATCATGTAATTGTTAATTGAAAAAACAAGGTTATTATCTATTTAATATTTAAATTGTTATGAAATTATGTTTGCTTAAATAATATATTCATAGTATATAGAATATTTATAGGAATTTTTAATACTAACATTTTATTTACAAATATGTTATTTTTGTTTGATCTCGTTAAATTTTCATTTATGATTCATGAATAATGTTATCTTGTTTTAATAATCTCATGCCAATTAATACAAAACATTGTTAATTACAACAACCCTATTTATATTAATGTAACTATATAGTGTATGTAAATATCTATACACGGATGAGCTCAGAAGCAAAAATAAGATTCTGTCTAATAAGTTATATACGACATTGTATTCACTAATACTATTCAGATATCAGATACAATGATTGTACAACAATTACAGCTAATGAAAACATGTCTGTGAACATCCATGTATTTTCAATGTTTCTAAAGTTGTAAAATATTTATGATTTTGTATTTAAAGATTAGGTTAAAGTAAAATAACTCATTTCACGCCAGTATTGTATATATAAATTGTACCATATATATAAATATAATGTAATGTAAATATATATACCAGTATCATATAAATTGATAAACTCACCTATGTATATATTTTATTTTTATAGTAATTTAAAATTAGTACAATTTTTGCCAAAATGTTAACTAAATAATAATAATATAAAGCTAATTTTTACCAACCATTAATAATGTCGATATCTTTTATCTTTGATAACGTCGTTGCGCTCCTTCTGGTGGCCTGACATTTGTAACTAATGCTTAGCTGTTGTATTGCCTAATGTCATGCAAACGTTGTGTTGTGTTACCAGCAAAACGACATGTTGTGTGACGTCAATAACCACATGATTAGAGGGGTGTGCTATGTATAGACCAATAAGAGCACAATCGCGTCACTCAATACAACAGCTGACCATTAGTTACAAATGTCAGACCACCATTAGGAGCGCAACGACGTTATCAAAGATAAGAGATATTGACAGTAAAATAGTAGGGTATAATTATAATTTAGTATAGATCAAATATCCAAACTTTTTGTATTTTTTTGTATGTACGTCAATAGTTTTATAAATTCCATATTAATCCTTTAGGTACTATATGAATATTATGTACAAAAATATAAATGGAAAATAGTTTGATATAAAACAAACATTATTAAGTTAGTTTGAATACGATAGTATTTACTAAAAATATATAGAAGATTTGAAACATGGATTGTTTTAAATACAATAGAGAAATAAATATGTGGTTTATGGGAATGTTCGGCCACTCCTATTGCCTTTTTAGGCGACTGGAATTAAAGCTTATAAATATTGCTATATTTTAATGTAATCTTTATATAAACATGATTAGACAAGTTTAACTTTGGTAATGCTAAAAATTTTTTTTAATCATATAAAAATTTGTTTTAACAATTAAAAGTCGACTCATATTTAATTTTTAATAATAATCTATTGTTGAGCAAAGCCCGAATTATAGTTAATGTATAAAATTGTTGTCGGACCTTGGGTAATTCTGATATATGATGAACTAAAATTTAATTGCTTAGTGTTTAGAGTTAATGTTATGGTCGACTATCACTATAAATAAACTATAATAGGCTGTTCAAGTAAAAATGTTCATTTCGGCCATAACTCAAAAAGTAATCAAGATAATTTGAATCTGTCTTCAGATTATAATAACACTAGTCCATGTCCACATCTCACATAAAATTTATCAGGATTGATTAACATTAAGATCATTTAATTTCAAAAAAACTGAGAAAAAAATTGTCCAAAAAAGTTATTGAAATAGGAAAACTTTTTTCTCGTTTGATAAAAGTCATAAGTGTCTATGTAATAATGATAGCCACACATCTCCTCTATAATCTCAATTAATTATTTTATTTCCACGAGCTCTACTTTTTTTCTAATAAGCGGTAGAACCAAGGCACCTATGGGCCAAATATAACTTTGTCAATTTTTTTAATGAGCTTTTTTAGAAAAAAAATATCTCTCACATACACTCTATTACACTGTAAGTTTAAAAAGATAACTTAAAAAATGACAAAGTTGAATTTTGACCATAAATGCATTGGTGTTAACTTTCATTAAAAAAATAATCAGAAATTTCAGAGATAAAATTATATGTTTAAATTATAGAGGAGATGTGTGGCTATTATTATTACATAGACACTTATGACTTTTATCAAACGAGAAAAAAGTTTTCCTATTTCAATAACTTTTTTGGACAATTTTTTTCTCAGTTTTTTTAAATTAAATTATCTTAATGTTAATCAATCCTGATAAATTTTATGTGAGATGTGGACATGGACTAGTGTTATTATAATCTGAAGACAGATTCAAATTATCTTGATTACTTTTTGAGTTATGGCCGAAATGAACATTTTTACTTGAATAGCCTATTATATATACAGTATATTCCGGTTAATAGCCAAGTGCTGGAGAAATGGATAGGATTAACATTTTTATTCACTTTTATGTTAGAAAGTATACTTAAAGTCACTAAAAATTTTAAATGTATTTTAACATAAATAAAAATATTACATCAAATATCAAAACATAAATATTTTGCTGATTTTTTTGTGTAAACGTTGTTTTTATTGTTGTTGTAAACAGCACTCAAAAATGTGTACACTGTTTACCAATACATTCAACAAATACTGTATTTCATAACTAAATCATAGAAAAAATAAACTAATCATTTGGTGATTGCTTTCAAATGAAATCCCACGGAAATGAAAGTGAAATATATATTTATTTCTCAAACCCTTTACTAATTTAATCCCTAAATACTTCTTTAAATATTTATTTTATCAAAAACGTACACATTTTTCGCTGATAATCAATAATATTCTGCAATAAAATCACATTTTACTGTATATTTTCAATTAGATATATATAATATTTATTATTAAAACACTTAAGAATTTAAAAAAGACAATATTCATTTTGACTATTTACAAACAACACACCAGGCTGAAAATTATTAACTAACTTGGTTATTTTTTGATGAATAAATGTATAGAGTAAAGGAGGCTTTCCGCTATACAAGCTTTGAAAATGTGAGGCAAAGTGTGATTACAGGTGTGTATGAATGGGTGGTATGCTTTATCATGCACTATCATGTTAGTTGCAAAATACATATTATATAATAATAAATACATTTATATATTTTTATATATAATGCAATACATGAGACAATCTGTCAAAACAAATTGGAAACATATATTTCAAAATGATATATAAATCAACGATTGGTTAATCTGTCAAAACAGTATTGATTGATTATATACACTGAGCAGGTATTGGTCAGCAACTACCAAGCTTCAATATTTGATGGTAACATTCATAATGGCAGCGATATTATGGTTCACTATAAACAGTCTTCACTATATAATAGTTTTATTTGTGCCAACAATGACATTATATTTGGTACGAAAAATACCTTAAGTTATAATATGATTGTATCGTTAGGATTGTTAGCACAGAATCAGTGCTCTTTGGTATTGCGATTGTTGTGATGATTATATCAAATGAATTATTTAGTATATGTGTGTGTGAGAGAGAGAGAGAGAGAGAGAGAGGCCAAAAACAGTTCTCGTGTTACGACATACATGTATGTGCGGTACGTATGCCTAAATTTATATAACACTACTATTATTGGGAGTAAAGCA
Organism: Medioppia subpectinata; assembly: GCA_905368565.1. Lineage (NCBI taxonomy): Eukaryota > Metazoa > Arthropoda > Arachnida > Sarcoptiformes > Oppiidae > Medioppia > Medioppia subpectinata. The sequence goes on from CAJPIZ010000250.1 coordinate 28,632, forward strand.
AAACTAATCCTTATTATTATCATTATTATCAAAGGGAACCACTTTTCTCAATGTATGCCTTAATCTATAGTTTATGAGCCTAACTATCATTTTCTGCATTCAACCCATTCTTCTTTATCCCTCCATCACAGCTCTCTCTCTCTCTCTCTCTCTCTCTCTCTCT
>CAJPIZ010000251.1:0-28769 GCA_905368565.1 Medioppia subpectinata
TTTCCAAACAAGAGTTGATTCTCTGTTTAACAACTGCTGCCAAAGAGGTGTTGATCTCTGAATCAGCCAATACTCCGACGTCACCGATAGGTCCCCATTGAATGGCCAAACCATGCAATCCGTCTCTTCGTCTGGACTCACAAATGCGTTCACAAACAGAGTTCGCGAAACCATAGTTTGATTGCCCGGCGTTTCCTTTACCACAAGCGACAGAAGAAAAGACTACAAAATAGTCCAAATCTATACTCAATTCACGACTTATTTTATCCAAATTCTCAAACGCTTTAGTCTTTGAATCAATGGTTTCCTGGAATTTATCGTACGTTTGATTCTCAAGAAGACAGTCATTGAGAACGAGAGCCAAATGAAAGACCCCTCCGATTGGAGCCAAATTCTGAGCGTCGGCTAAAAGTTTCTTTGTTCCGTCACTTGTGTTGCAATCGTGAGTCGAAACGACAACTTTTGTCGCGAACTGCTTCAGGTTTCCGCCCAAAGACGCCAAACGTCTCAAAATAAACTTTTGGTAATCAGTTTTTACGCCATGTCTTGAGGTCAACACAAATTTTCGGGCGCCCAAAAACATCATCCAATGAATGAACTCCAAACCAAATCCACCCAAACCTCCGGTTATGATATAAGTCTTGTTTGGATTGAAATATGTCTTTCGAGTGACCACTAGTTTCTTAGTCGGAGTGAAACCACTCTTTGCATTCTTATTGCTTTCTTCTTCACGAGTTCTGATCACAATCTTTCCGATGTGTTTACCGGTTGTCATGAATCTGAACGCCTTCTCTGCCTCTTCGGCTTTAAACACATTTTGATTGATTGGTTTAATCATTCCGTTGTCACAGTTTTTATGCATCCATTCAAAGAAGCGGATAACGAAACCTCTCTTCATATAAAGTTTCTGATCGACCGAAACACCGATGAAAGAGATATCTCTGAGGAATGAAAACATTCCCAACTGTTTGTTCATTTGGAGGTCAAATTTGCCGATCTCTACAAACCGACCGCAATCTGCGATACATTCATAACTGGCGTCGAGTTTATCGCCGGTAAGAGAGTTGAGAACCATATCGACTCCCTTTCCTTTCGTAATCTCTTTGATTTTGTACTTAAACTGAGTGTTTCTCGAACTGAATATTCTGTTCTCCGGAATATTATAGGTATTCATCAAAAACTTTTTCTTATCTTCGGTTCCAATCGTCACATAAATATCGCATTCATAGAACTGACAAATACTGATCGCCGCCTGACCCACACCTCCCGCTCCAGAATGAATCAAAATTGATTCGCCTTTTGATTGGTTTCAACAAATTTAGTTTATTTTCAAAAATGGATTTTTAATAAACATACCTTTTTGCATATGTGCTCTCTCTATGAGACCATACCATACAGTACTGTAAGTACTCAATACAGACACCGCGTCGTCCATCGACCAGTTGTCGGGGATTCTGGAAATTAACTCATCGTTTGCGTCAATAGAAGTGGCATAACATCGACTCATATCGAAACCGCAAACTCGCTCTCCAGTGTCGGCCCGACGGCCGGCGAACTCAAAACCAATCAAACAATCAGTGAATAGCATTTGTGGTCCCGAAGCGATTCGACCTATAATTTAACATTTGATTAATCATTTGATAATAAAATATTATTTTCTCATTAAATACCAGTTGCAAACATGACATCTCTGAAGTTCATTCCAGCGCTATATATATTGCACGGAATTTTGTTGGTTTTGTTGTTTATCAAATCGTAATCGTCTTTACTTGTGACTAAATTCTTCGAGTCATACCATTGAAGAGATGCTAAGTCTCTGTTATGGCCGACATTCAAGAAGTAGTCGTTTGACTCTTTTTTGTCGTAGTCTTTGTTTAGAGTGAAGTGTCTATAAGTACCGACTTTTCCGTTCTTCAGCACATTTATAGGCAAATCGTTGGACAAAATGTCTGAATACGGCTTTTCAGTGAACTTCACGGAACCTTTGATGAGGTTATCGTAATCGAAGACACATCTCAGACACTCTCCTCCCGGCTCTAAACGCAAACAATTAATGAGACCAATGATACCATTCTTGGAGGAGTCGTTTGCTATGAGCCAAAGACTCTCATCGGTTGACTCATTTTCCTTCTGTTCAACAATTTTCTCTTTTAATGTTTCGAACCATTTCTCGGGATTACTCGAGATTTGTATTATATTCTCTTTTTTCGGAAGTTTGGGCTCAGAAAAGAGTTTCCTGAAGAGTATGGCCACCGAACCAATTGAATCCAATTTACGTGCGATAAGATTAAAGCCCACACTTTGAGCGGCTTTTACGAAATCGACAATTCGTTTCTCTAAGTCCGCGTTCTTCAGAGCTTTTTTGCCATTCATTTGATTCAATGCGAGCTCTGGTTCTGTCAATTGGTATCTAAAGACTGAAAGCAAAAATCCTTTGTCCGAAATCACATCAAACATGTCCTGCAATTGTGTGTCTAAATCAATATCCCATAAATCGTTTGAGTCTTTCAGAAGAATAAAATTAGAGGAATTGATTTCAGTCGGAAAGACACTATTCTCTGGATTCCATTCAATCAGTTTAAACGATTGGTTCTTATAATCATCACTCACTCCACCGACAGATTTGACAGCAATAGTATAGCTCACGTCAATCGGATAGATATGAGATGAGGCCAACTGTGTGTCCACTTCTCTAGCCATAAATCCTTTGGTCAAATTGAGTTCCAATACTTTAATTTCTTTTCGGGGAACAAAACATTCGCTCACAATATCGACCAGAGATCGGATCAAATGCTCATTCTTTGAGACTTCGTTGATATAATCGAGAGATAAGTCATATTCGGGATTGTTTTGCAAATCAGTGAATCAGTTGGGATGGAAATTGGGTCACTTTCATGGACTCACTGTTGCAGACAATGGCCGCCGGAATGCCATTCAGGAAAATGATGGTTCCGGTGATGATTAGGAGCCTTCGGTGCGATCCAAAGGCTCTCTACGAGGGAATCGCTGCACACAAACTGGAAGAACGCGCCGGAGATATATTGGGTAATGTCATCGATGACAAGAATCTCGATAATATCGATCAAAGCGGTGGCGAAAAGACTTTCGACGAGTCCGAAGTGGAGGGCATTCTGTCGACCAATAGTGTTGATTATATGGAAGAGCTGTTTGGCAAAGAGTTTCACGTCTATCCGTCTGTTTTGCCGTATTATGTGGACATGAATTCACGAATGATTGTCACATACGGTGTAGAGATCGAGGATCTGATGGCTTTCCCGATCGCTCGCAAGTCAAATATGCAAGACTTGAAACTAGAATCGTATCAATTCGTTGCCAATGAAGAGAATATCGCTATTGAAGAAAGTGAGAAACAATCAGTCAAAGAGTATCTGAAGGTTTGAATTGATATTAAAAATACTTTGATATGAAATATATATTTACAATGTGTTTGTCTTCACACAACAGATCTGTTCACTAATCGGCGACAAAATTAAAGAATTAAATGAATCAAAAGACAAAAAAGTGATCCCAAATATTAGCGATGATTTGGTAAACAAATACATAACTGATATGAAAGACAATCATATAAACAGATCTGTTCACTAATCGGCGACAAAATTAAAGAATTAAATGAATCAAAAGACAAAAAAGTGATCCCAAATATTAGCGATGATTTGGTAAACAAATACATAACTGATATGAAAGACAATCATATTTTGCTCAAAATCATGAACGAAGTCTATAAGGGAAGCCTCGATGAGAACCAGAATATCGATACTAATAAAGTGATCACTGATTTGCAAAACAATCCCGAATATGACTTATCTCTCGATTATATCAACGAAGTCTCAAAGAATGAGCATTTGATCCGATCTCTGGTCGATATTGTGAGCGAATGTTTTGTTCCCCGAAAAGAGATCAAAGTATTGGAACTCAATTTGACCAAAGGATTTATGGCTAGAGAAGTGGACACACAGTTGGCCTCATCTCATATCTATCCGATTGACGTGAGCTATACTATTGCTGTCAAATCTGTCGGTGGAGTCAGTGATGATTATAAGAACCAATCGTTTAAACTGATTGAATGGAATCCAGAGAATAGTGTCTTTCCAACTGAAATCAATTCCTCTAATTTTATTCTTCTGAAAGACTCAAACGATTTATGGGATATTGATTTAGACACACAATTGCAAGACATGTTTGATGTGATTTCAGACAAAGGATTTTTGCTTTCAGTCTTCAGATACCAATTGACAGAACCAGAGCTCGCATTGAATCAAATGAATGGCAAAAAAGCTCTGAAGAACGCGGACTTAGAGAAACGAATCGTCGATTTCGTAAAAGCCGCTCAAAGTGTGGGCTTTAATCTTATCGCACGTAAATTGGATTCAATTGGTTCGGTGGCCATACTCTTCAGGAAACTGTTTTCTGAGCCCAAACTTCCGAAAAAAGAGAATATAATACAAATCTCTAGTAATCCCGAGAAATGGTTCGAAACATTAAAAGAAAAAATTGTTGAACAGAAAGAAAATGAGTCAACCGATGAAAGTCTTTGGCTCATAGCAAACGACTCCTCTAAGAATGGTATCATTGGTCTCATTAATTGTCTGCGTTTAGAGCCGGGAGGAGAGTGTCTGCGATGTGTCTTCGATTACGATAACCTCATCAAAGGTTCCGTGAAGTTCACTGAAAAGCCGTATTCAGACATTTTGTCCAACGATTTGCCTATAAATGTGCTGAAGAACGGAAAAGTCGGTACTTATAGACACTTCACATCGATTACGATAACCTCATCAAAGGTTCCGTGAAGTTCACTGAAAAGCCGTATTCAGACATTTTGTCCAACGATTTGCCTATAAATGTGCTGAAGAACGGAAAAGTCGGTACTTATAGACACTTCACTCTCAACAAAGACTACGACAAAAAAGAGTCAAACGACTACTTCTTGAATGTCGGCCATAACAGAGACTTAGCATCTCTTCAATGGTATGATTCAAAGAATTTAGTCACAAGTAAAGACGATTACGATTTGATAAACAACAAAACCAACAAAATTCCGTGCAATATATATAGCGCTGGAATGAACTTCAGAGATGTTATGTTTGCAACTGGTATATAATGAAAAAATAATAATTTATTATCAAATGATTAATCAAATGTTAAATTATAGGTCGTATCGCTTCGGGACCACAAATGCTATTCACTGATTGTTTGATTGGTTTTGAGTTCGCCGGCCGTCGGGCCGACACTGGAGAGCGAGTTTGCGGTTTTGATATGAGTCGATGTTATGCCACTTCTATTGACGCCAACGATGAGTTAATTTCCAGAATCCCCGACAACTGGTCGATGGACGACGCGGTGTCTGTATTGAGTACTTACAGTACTGTATGGTATGGTCTCATAGAGAGGGCACACATGCAAAAAGGTTTGTTATTTTCTTAAATTATAATTATTTTTGTCAAAACTAAAATAATATTTTTATATTTATTATTAAAGGCGAATCAATTTTGATCCATTCGGGAGCGGGAGGTGTGGGTCAGGCGGCGATCAGTATTTGTCAGTTCTATGAATGCGATATCTTTGTAACCATTGGAACCGAAGATAAGAAAAAGTTTTTGATGAATACCTATAATATTCCGGAGAACAGAATATTCAGTTCGAGAAACACTCAGTTTAAGTACAAAATCAAAGAGATTACGAAAGGAAAGGGAGTCGATATGGTTCTCAACTCTCTTACCGGCGATAAACTCGACGCCAGTTATGAATGTATAACAGAATATTCAGTTCGAGAAACACTCAGTTTAAGTACAAAATCAAAGAGATTACGAAAGGAAAGGGAGTCGATATGGTTCTCAACTCTCTTACCGGCGATAAACTCGACGCCAGTTATGAATGTATTGCAGATTGCGGTCGGTTTGTAGAGATCGGCAAATTTGACCTCCAAATGAACAAACAGTTGGGAATGTTTTCATTCCTCAGAGATATCTCTTTCATCGGTGTTTCAGTCGATCAGAAACTTTATATGAAGAGAGGATTCGTTATCCGCTTCTTTGAATGGATGCATAAAAACTGTGACAACGGAATGATTAAACCAATCAATCAAAATGTGTTTAAAGCCGAAGAGGCGGAGAAGGCTTTTAGATTCATGACAACCGGTAAACACATCGGAAAGATTGTGATCAGAACTCGTGAAGAAGAAAGCAATAAGAATGCAAAGAGTGGTTTCACCCCAACTAAGAAACTAGTGGTCACTCGAAAGACATATTTCAATCCAAACAAGACTTATATCATAACCGGAGGTTTGGGTGGATTTGGTCTGGAGTTCATTCATTGGATGATGTTTTTAGGCGCCCGAAAGTTTGTGTTGACCTCAAGATATGGCGTCAAAACTGATTACCAAAAGTTTATTTTGAAGCGTTTGGCGTCTTTGGGCGGAAACCTGAAACAGTTTGCGACTAAAGTTGTCGTTTCGACTCACGATTGCAATACAAGTGAAGGAACAAAGAAACTTTTAGCCGACGCCCAGAATTTGGCTCCAATCGGAGGAGTCTTTCATTTGGCTCTCGTTCTCAATGACTGTCTTCTTGAGAATCAAACGATCGATAAATTCCAAGAAACCATTGATTCAAAGACTAAAGCGTTTGAGAATTTGGATAAAATAAGTCGCGAATTAAGTATAGATTTGGACTATTTTGTTGTCTTCTCTTCTGTCGCTTGTGGTAAAGGAAACGCCGGGCAATCAAACTATGGTTTCGCGAACTCTGTTTGTGAACGCATTTGTGAGTCCAGACGAAGAGACGGATTGCATGGTTTGGCCATTCAATGGGGACCTATCGGTGACGTCGGAGTATTGGCTGATTCAGAGATCAACACCTCTTTGGCAGCAGTTGTTAAACAGAGAATCAACTCTTGTTTGGAAATTCTGGATAAATTGCTTCAAACAGACAATTCTGTTGTTTCGTGTTTGGTATGAACTCTTTGATTACATTTATATTGAAATCATTGTTAAACAAAATTACTCTTCAGGTAAGGGCCAAGAGATCAGTGATGTCGGGAACGAAGGAGTCTAAGCTCGTGAACCAGGTTTGGATTGCGCTGGGAATCGATCCCAAGACTACTCCCAATCACTTAACTCTGGGAGAGATAGGAATGGAGTCTATGTTTGCGGTGGAACTGCAACAGGGATTGGAGAGGGAGTACGACATTAGAGTGACATTGAATGACATCAAGAATATCACAATAGGAATGATGAAAGACTTTGAAGTCGGAAAAGTAGATGAAATGAAGAGATTCGCGGATGAGATCAAGTCGTGTCGCACGAAGTTATGTAAAGTGAAGTTCATTATACCGAGTGATGCCTGCATTAGGCTTAATAACGTAACGACCGGAAAACCCCTGTATTTCTTTCCACCACTTGAGGGCATATTTACATCATTGGAAGGATTGGCTGAAAAGATTGATCGGCCGGTCATTGGTCTCAATTGGACCCGAGATATGCAGAAATTGGGTTCACTTAAAGAGATCACCAAATATTATATACAACTCTTGAAAGCATTGGAGCCGAAGGGAGACTACGATATATTTGGCCACTTTTACGGTGCGCTCATTGCGATGAAGATGTTGAAGAAGGCTCCGGTCGGTAGGGCTATCATAATCGACATGTTGTCTGAGGTCACTCTCGACGAGGATATGATAAGTGACGACAGTTTGGTTGAGATTATACTGTCTTTCTGTACGAAAGACGTGCCGACAGTAATCCAGGCGAAGATGAGAAGAGACACAATGTCTAAACCAGACGTTCCCACAAAACTCGAACAAATCACTACCGAATTGAAAGAGTTTTGCGGCAAAAGTCTCGTGAGTCGAGACTTGGATGAGATTCTCATGAATTCGTACAAAAGAGCCAAACTCTTCACCACTTATCGGCTGAACATGAAATCCAAGTTCAAGAAAATGAAGTTAACTATTGGAGAGAAATATATGAGAATGAGTGGCAAAGTGCTGATCATTAAGCCCTTCCAAATGGTGGAAGACGTGGCCAACGTTGAGAGAGTCACCGATAAGATCAAGAACGCATACTTTCTCCCCGAAGCGGTATTTTACTCACATTTTTATTGTTTTTTTCTCTTTTTTAATCATATTTGTTGTCTATTTAATGAATGGCAGGGTTTGGAGGGAAAGCTCAACTTCGAGACCGTCGAGTCGGCCAATACACAGGACTTGGAGGCACACAAGACCATCGAAAGGATGGCCGACACTATCAACAAATATCTCGGAAAGAGATAAGTGGGTCGACTATCACCTGCTGGTCAGTGACCGCTAAGACATTATTATAACCCATAATCTGATCCCATATTTTATGTTAAGACTATTTTTTTAATTATCAATATATCTATTATTTGTGTTAAGACTTGTGTATAAATTATTAGTGAAGAACTGTATTAATCATATAATCATTATATATCTTATGAACTGTTAATTAAATAAAAACTTTTATGTTAAAAAAAAGTCATGCTTTTATTTATTCAATTGAAAAATTATAGAAAATATAAGTGAATTTAGTAATGCTTTTAGTTTTTAAATTGCTTTTTTACAGCTAAAATTTGTGTACAAATTAAAAGTGGTTTTCATTAAAAATTATATAACAGTAATAATCAAATGAATATTAATACCTCTTTCCCACATCACTAGACATCACAATAGTATAGCAAAAGTAATGTTGAATTCACTTCCAAACCAATCAATTAGATGTCCATTAAATCATTCTTCAATTCATATGGAATTGCATTTTATTTTTGAAACACAAAAATAATGTTTTTTGAAATTCTTTAATTGCAATAATAGATCACAAAATAGTTGTATTATAATGTACTAAAATAGTATTTTCATTCACAGTTATTAACTAATACTTATTGATATTTGTATTTAGTACATAAGTTAGTACTGTATGAGTGTTTCATTTATACATGTAAAACAACATACTCTGCGATATACAGACGGTATTTGATTCCTATTAAATCATGGCCATAGCCCTGACACAGCCCAACCATAAGAAGGTTCTTTCCATTGGATTTGACCACTTTATTACTTCATTTTTACCATTTAGTTAACTCATATATTAAATTATAAGCCTTATCCCAAACATTGTCAATGTAACTCAGATTGTAAACTTAATTTAATCTAGGTAAAATATATTTACAATTACATTTTTATTAATGAATTACTATTAGAAATATAGTCATATAAATTATATAACAAATCATATAATTAATTAAAAAGTTATGATATTGTAATGCATTTTCCAATATAAGTAGATTTAATAATAATTAATTAATTCATTGCATACCAAATGTAATGGGATTTATGATTACAAACATTACATGTATTATAAAGAATTAATTATACAATTGATTACAATATTGATTTAAATACATAATTAATATAATGGTTCATTACATAACGCATTGCATTTAATTAAAACAATGTAAATGTTATCATTAATTATAGGCAAAATTGTGTAAATATAGCGTAATAATAATGCAATTGTTATAAAATAGAGACCAAGGGTATTATCATTTTCACAGAAAATTATATGTATTATTGCATAAAACTATTGCTATTGCAATGAATATTGTATTTAACATTAGATATGCATTATTTAAATGTGATAATAACTTAATATTAATTAATTATTATAATAATGAGTTTTGCATTCAAAATGATTGTCACATTAATTCATTGATAAATTCATTTAAAATATACTTTATTATATTTTTTTATTTGTGTCAACAAATACCGGTTTATAAGTGATTTCTGTTATTATATACCTTATAGTACAGTATTACCTTAATTTATGTAAAATACAGTATAACTAGTTATAGTGTAATCTGAACTACATTTGGAGTAAACTAAATATTTCTGTACAAAAAATTTAACTTTCAAACAACTAATAAAATTAAATACCTTGACAGACAAAAAGTTATAACGTATTGATGTATTGCTTTCATAATGTGGTTCTTTAATCAATCCCTAAAAGAACCGAATTTTTTGAAAATATCATCAATACTTTTATCATAAACTATTGTATTTAAATTACAATAAATGTATTTTACTAATTATAAGTTGATTTCTAGTTTGAGCATGGCCATTTTGTTAGCACAAAACGTATTGTGATTTGTGAACCGCACTAATATGTTTTATTAAGGTTGAATTGAAGAATAGTTTTAAATTCATTGCATATTTGAAGTAAAATTATAATTGCTGACTTCTTAATAAAAATTGTATAAACTAAATTCTTTACATGTAGTGTTACTTTTTTCACACTTTTTAAAAATGTTATTGAAAATTAGCATTTTATGTATAATGTACAAGTCTGTCGTACGACTAATGGTAAAATGATGTATAATTGTGGGTAAACATTGGACATTAGTTTATGAAGTTTAATTTGAAATACTTACTTATTGATGACATGAGCGGTAAATATGGTAATAGACATTAAATGTAAACAATTTATACATAAAAACAATTGTTTTGAATTTCTGGAGAAGAAGACGAGGAAAGAAGATAAAAACAAAAGAGGACGAACTGAACACGTATTTCGATCACTAATTATTATGATTGACATCAGAATTTTTTTATTAGTTTACGAGTGGAAAAATAATTGTAAACAAAATGTGTTAATGTGTTGTTAATTGTATTTATTCTCAACTATTGTATAACATGGTTAAGGCGTGATAAGTGAAGGTTGTGGTAAATCTGCCGTGATAAATATAATTTTTTCCAATAAATGCATATATAATGAGGAAATAAATGGTCATAATTTAAATTCTTAACTACAATATTATTAATTAATTGCAATATTGTTGAAAACTTTTGAATAGTGTTTTGAAATTATAGGCAAACAGTTTCGCCACCAGACACTGTGTACGTAAGTAATAGACAAACAAACAAAACATAAACATTTTAATTGTGGTTAATTTTAATTTGCTTATCGGTATTACGACAATCATTAACGTAAGAGAAATGCTTTTTCCTGTCACTTCACTATTGTTTTTCTAATAAATAATATATTTTAAAATCAATAGAAATTGTATTTAAGAAAATAAAATGCATTATTATATGTGAAATGTGGGGAAAGGAATCATTTTTTGCCCTCAAATACAAACAAATCAGAATTAAAGGCACGAAAATAATAGTAAAATTAATATATGATAAAGAATGAGAATCTATTGGAAAGTTATATAAAGATTGCTCATTATTACCGCACAATTACGAGTTATTTTTTATTGCATTTTTTCTGTGGGAAATCCTCGCCAAATGATGTTTTAATTGGTCACTCGTTTACTTGTTTTTATTTCTGTCAAATAATATATTAATTTTTAAGATTAATTATTTTGATTTCATTTATCATTAAAAAATATATTTTTCATAAAATTCATTGTCTCCGAGAAAACCTATAAATATGACGACCGGACGCACTGTTAGCTAACAGTTCTTCTAATCCTTTGAGTCTTCCTTTGATTTTTGTTTACAATAATAAATCTTTTGGTTTGAGTTTAGCTAACGGTTTGCTATAACAATGTCTACGAAAAAGCTTTTGTCGCAGGTTTTGACTGAAGACATAGTGATCAGTGGAATGGGTGGTCGGTATCCGGAGGCCGACTCCACCGACGAGTTCGCACACAATCTGTATAACGGAATCGATATGATTACCGAAGATAATCGTCGCTGGCCTACAGGTCTGTACATTATTTTTATTAATATTTTAATATAAATCTTACAGTAAATAGTTTTAATGTTTATATAAATTATAAATAAATTGCATAATGTTTTAGTCTATAAATACTAGAACAAATTTTTATAGATTAATAAATTTAGAAGTTTGCTAATGTTTTTAGTTATTTGAATGACTTTAGAAACTTAAATGACTAGTCGATATTTACCTTACACTTATTGAATTTAATACTGATAATTAATTATTTAAAATAATTTGATTAATTAACCACTTTTAATAAATATATATACAATGAATAGATTTGTTTGGAATGAACCCTCGAATGGGAAAATTGAAAAATATTGATAAATTTGATGGACTTTTCTTCGGTATAATGAATACAATGTCTGATGTTATTGACCCGCAATCGAGAATGGCTTTGGAGACCACTTATGAAGCTATAATAGACGCCGGTATGACATTTGTTATAAATACATGTTATATAACTTTTATACTGTTAATACATTTATATAATTTATAAAATATAGGAATAAATCCTCAAACACTTCGGGGTTCAGATACGGGAGTGTATATCGGGTTCTCGACGTTTGGTATGCCTGACGGCACCCCCGAAGACGTACAGCCGGACTCTCAGAACAACATGACTGAAACGCTATTGTGGTTACCCGGTTCTCAGAAGTGTCTGTACGCTAATCGGGTGTCGTTTGTGTTTGATTTTCACGGCCCGTCGATGATCATCGACACCGCCTGCTCTTCCAGTTTGGTTGCACTCAATGCTGCCGTCAATGATATGCGATTGGGTTTGTGTTCACATATTTATAATTTATATATAAAAATAAAATAAAATCAATTTAATTTAAATGACAGGAAAGTGTCGTCAAGCGATTGTCGGCGGCACTCAGATATGTCTTCAGCCGTTCTCTAATCAGATCTTCCAATCGACTCGTCTGAACGCATTCGACGGCATTCCCAAAGTATGGGACGAAAAGGCCGATGGATTCGTTAGAGGAGAGACTGTTTGCTGTTTTCTTTTGCAACGCAAATCGGAGGCCAAACGTATTTACGCCACTGTTTTGAACTCCGGAGTGAATATCGACGGAAACAAAAGAATGGGAATGTTTTACCCCTCGGCTGAGAGTCAGGAAGATTTGATGATTAAAGTGTACGAAGAGGCAGACGTGGATCCGTTGAAAGTGAACTATTTTGAAGCCCACGCGACCGGAACTAAGGTATGGATGAAAACGCTATTCAGTAATCAATAAATGGCTAATTAATTGTTGATTGAATGACAGGTCGGCGATCCTCAGGAAGCGAAGGCCATATACAACGCCTATTGTGGAAAACCTAAACGAAACGGTACTCTAAATGTAGGCCTCCTTAAGAGTAACATCGGTCACGCGGAGGGCGCCTCCGGTCTATCGTCGGTCACTAAAGTGTTGATATCATTTGAGAACGAATGCATTGCATCTAATTTGCATTTGAATAATATTAAGGCTAATATCAAAGAATTCTGTCCACCACTCAACCCAATTGTCACTAATACTAAATATATTCCGGGTATGCATTTAGTGATGCTTTTATTGCAGAAATATTTGCTTTTTATAATTGTAATGAATGAATGAATTTGTGTGAAGGCATCGCTGGAGTGAACAACTTTGGTGTCGGAGGAGTGAACGCCAATTGTCTTCTCGAACCTAATTATAAGGTTTGCGATGAGAATAGCCTTAAGATCGCCGACACTATACCCAGGATTGTTAACATCTGTTGTCGAACTGAGGAAGCGTTGAATAATGTATTCAATTTCATTGAGAATAATCCACAGAAGATTACTCGAGATTTTCTGGCCTTAATGGCCGAAACTATGCGCGTCGAGCCATCGCTTAATTCAAGTGGATTTCCACATAGAGGTATAGACTGTACAGTGCAGTACATTTGGACTTTTATAATACACTATGTACTGTTAGAGAGTTATGTTGTTCACGATGTATACTGTACATTAATTTTTATATTAATATAATTTTTGTTATCAATTTAAGGCTCTATGATTATAAAACAATTGGCTAATAATCAATACGAGTATAAGAAACAGTCGGCAGTGTTTACACTTAAGACTCAAAGGCCACTATATTTCCTGTTCCCCGGTTTGGGCGGACAATGGGTTGGAATGGCTAAGGCTTTGATGCCAATCAAGATATTCGCCGATAAGATCGATGAATGCCATGAAGTACTCAAACCCCACGGCATAGACTTAAAACATCTCTTATTATCTGATGACAAGAATTCAATGTCTAATATGACAAATAAATTCTGTGCCACAACTGCTATAGAGATAGCATTATGTGATGTTATCCTCGCTCTCGGTATTACTCCCGACGGTATTATTGGCCACTCTTTCGGTGAAATAGCCGCCGCTTATGCCGACGGATGTCTTGACACACGAGAAGCGATGTTAGTTACCTATTATAGAGGACTTGTGACCGAAAGTGACAAAAAGATACCGAAAGGACTGATGGCTGTCGCGGGTCTGTCTTGGAATGAGGCCAAGAAGTTGTGTCCGAAAGGAGTGAGTCCTGTCTGTAATAACGGAAAGGACACAGTCGTCGTCTCAGGTAATTATATTTACTAAATATCATGAAATATTTTTATATTAATTATTGATCGCATGAAAAGGACTATACAATGAAGTCAAGCAAATGGTTGAAGATTTGAATAAGAAAGGAGTATTTGTTCGCGAACTCCAGAGCCATGACATCCCATATCATAGCGAATATCTCATGACATCGGCAAAGAAACTGACGGACGAACTGAAACAAGTGGTTCCCAATCCTAAACTACGCTCAAAGAAATTCATTTCAACCGCTGTTATCGATAGTGAGGGCGATATCGCGTTAAAGACCGCATCGGCCGAGTATTTCGTCCATAATCTCGTATCTCCCGTCCATTTCTACAACAAATTCAAACACTTGCCATCGGATGCCCTCATCCTTGAGATCGGACCGCACGGGCTGTTCGGCAAAGTAGTGAAGGAAACACTAGAATCTGGTACTTATGTGTCGCTCATTAAAAAGGACTCAAACGATACAAATCTTGAGATGTTTTTACAATCGATCGCAAAGTTGTATGAATTAGGACTCAATCCTCTAATTGAGAACCTATACCCTCGGGTCGAATGGCCGGTCGCCAGAAGTACTCAATCCATTAGTTCCCTATTGAAATGGGATCACGATTTTACTAATAATGTCCGTAAATATCCCGACTATCACTTCAGATCATACGCTTCTGACATGAATGAAGTCTATAATCCGTCGCAAAGTATTAAAGCGTTTCTTCCCGAGCATTGCATTGACGGCAATGTCTTATATCCGGCCACCGGTTATCTGTTGCTCGCCTGGAGACGAATGTCTTGTCAATACGGAAAGCTATGGAACCAATTGCCGGCCATCTTCGAGGACGTCCAGTTCCGGAGACCCATATTCTTGTCGGACACCGATATGACTAGAATTAAAGTCAGATATCATGAAACTTCAGGTATTTTTATGAAAAATAATTCTAATTCTGATTCTAAACCTTTATAAATTATAACAATTACTTATTTATGAAATGTGTTTATTGTTAGTACAGTAACTAATAAATAGAATTTTGTTTTTAATTATATTTCAGGCGAGTTTACAATCTTAGAGAGCGGTAACGTTGCGTGTGTGGGAAGAGTCCGCACAACCGATGAATACGCTCTGAGTTTGCAAAATGTTTTGGTCGACACCGAAGCCAATATGGATAAAGAGTTTGAAGTGAATCTGACCACAAATGATCTCTACAAAGACCTCAAAGTCTTGGGCTATGATTACGGACCGAAGTTTAGACGCATTCGTTCGGTGAAGACAAACAATTTTGAGACAATTCAGGGAGAGATCAGTTGGGATGGAAATTGGATCACTTTTATGGACTCATTGCTGCAGACAATGGCCGCTGCGATGCCCTTCAGGAAAATGATGGTTCCGGTGATGATTAAGAGTCTTCGCTGCGACCCAAAGGTTATGTACGAAGGAATAGCCGCCCGGAAAATGTCTGAACAAAGGATACGCGAAGAAGAGGTGGACGACGACAAGATCGATGAGGTTTTGCTAAGCAGTGGCAACAAAACTGTGGACGAACAGGAAGTGGAGGGCATTTTGGCCACTAATAGTGTTGAATATATCGAAGAGCTGTTCGGCAAAGAGTTTCACGTCTATCCGTCTGTTTTGCCGTATTATGTGGACATGAATTCACGAATGATTGTTACACATGGTATTGAGATTGAAGACCTGATGGCACTTCCCATTCCTCGCAAGTCAAATATGCAAGACTTGAAACTAGAATCGTATCAATTCGTTGCCAATGAAGAGAATATCGCTATTGAAGAGTGCGATAAGAAATCAGTGAAAGAATATCTGAAGGTTTGAATTGAATTTATTTTTAAAATATATAATAAATAAATTATTTGTTTACTTTGAAGGTGTGTTCATCTCTTTCCGATAAAATTAAACAATTAATTGAGACTAAAGACAAAAAAGTGAATAATATTAGCGATGATTTGGTTAATAAATACTTAAATGATATGAAAGACAATCAAATTCTACTAAAAATCTTGAACGAAGTCTATAAGGGATGTATTGATGAGAACCAGAATATTGACACCAATAAAGTGATCACTAATTTGCAAAACAATCCCGAATATGACTTATCTCTCGATTATATCAACGAAGTCTCAAAGAATGAGCATTTGATCCGATCTCTGGTCGATATTGTGAGCGAATGTTTTATCCCTAAGAAAGAGATTAAAGTATTGGAACTGAATTTGACAAATGGATTGATGGCTAAAGAAGTGGACACACAATTGGCCTCATCTCATATCTATCCGATTGAAGTCAACTACACTATTGCTGTCAAATCTATTAGTACTTTGAATGATAATTATAAAAATCAATCGTTTAAACTGATTGAATGGAATCCACAGAATAGTGTCTTTCCAAATGAGATCACTTCCTCTAATTTGATTCTACTTAAAGATTCGCATCATTTGTGGGAAATCGATATGACCTCTCAATTACAGGATATTTTTGATGTCATTTCAGACAAAGGATTTTTGATATCAGTTTTCAGATACCAATTGACAGAACCAGAGCTCGCATTGAATCAAATGAACGGCAAAAAAGCTCTGAAGAACGCGGACTTAGAGAAACGAATCCTGGATTTTATAAAAGCCGCTCAAAGTGTGGGCTTTAATGTTATCGGAAAGAAATTGGATTCCATCGGATCCATGGCTTTGCTTTTTAGAAAATTATTCTCTGAGCCTAAAGTACCGAAAAGTGATAATATCGTTGAAATCGCGAGTAATCCCGAGAAATGGTTCGAAACATTGAAGCAAAAAATAACAGAACATAAGGACAAAGAGTCAAACGATGAGACTCTTTGGTTGATAGCAAACGACTCCTCCAAGAATGGTATCATTGGTCTCATTAATTGTCTGCGTTTAGAGCCGGGAGGAGAGTGTCTGAGATGTGTCTTCGATTACGATAACCTCATCAAAGGTTCCGTGAAGTTCACTGAAAAGCCGTATTCAGACATTTTGTCCAACGATTTGCCCATAAATGTGCTGAAGAACGGAAAAGTCGGTACTTATAGACACTTCACTCTCAATAAAGAATACGACAAAATAGAGTCAAACGACTACTTCTTGAATGTCGGCCATAACAGAGACTTAGCATCTCTTCAATGGTATGACTCGAAGGGTTTGGTCACAAATAAAGACGATTACGATTTCATGAATACAAAGACCAACAAAATTGCGTGTAATATATATAGCTCTGGAATGAACTTCAGAGATGTCATGTTTGCTACAGGTTTGCCATTTGAATACAACTTTTGATTAATGTTTCAATTTTAAATTACAATTAACCTAATGTTAAATTATAGGCCGAATTGCTTCGGGACCACAAATGCTATTCACTGATTGCTGCATTGGTTTTGAGTTCGCCGGCCGTCGGGCCGACACTGGAGAGAGGGTTTGCGGTTTCGATATGAGTCGATGTTATGCCACTTCTATTGACGCCAACGAAGACTTTATTTCTAAAGTGCCCGACAACTGGTCGATGAATGAGGCGGTGTCTGTATTAAGTACTTACAGTACTGTATGGTATGGTCTCATAGAGAGGGCACACATGCAAAAAGGTTAGATTTTTATCAACTGTTTTTACTGTTAAATTTTCAAATAATTTTAATTAAATATTAATTTTAAAGGCGAATCAATTTTGATTCATTCCGGAGCGGGAGGTGTGGGTCAGGCGGCGATCAGTATTTGTCAGTTCTATGAATGCGATATTTATGTGACGATTGGAACCGAAGATAAGAAAAAGTTTTTGATGAATACCTATAATATTCCGGAGAACAGAATATTCAGTTCGAGAAACACTCAGTTTAAGTACAAAATCAAAGAGATTACGAAAGGAAAGGGAGTCGATATGGTTCTCAACTCTTTGGCCGGCGATAAACTGGACGCCAGTTATGAATGCGTTGCCGATTGCGGCCGCTTTGTGGAGATCGGCAAATATGACCTCCAAATGAACAAACAGTTGGGAATGTTTTCATTCTTAAGAGACATCTCTTTCATCGGCGTATCAGTCGATCAGAAACTTTATTTGAAGAGAGGATTTATCAGAAGGTTCTTCATTTGGATGCACGACAATTGCAATAACGGAATGATTAAACCAATTAATCTAAATGTTTTTAAAGCCGAAGAGGCGGAGAAGGCGTTCAGATTCATGACAACCGGTAAACACATCGGAAAGATTGTGATCAGAATTCGTGACGAAGAGAGCAATCGGATTGCGAAAAGTGGCTTCACTCCTACTAAGAAACTAATGGTCACTCGAAAGACATATTTCAATCCAAACAAGACTTATATCATAACCGGAGGTTTGGGTGGATTTGGTCTGGAGTTCATTCATTGGATGATGTTTTTGGGCGCCCGAAGATTCGTCTTGACCTCAAGACATGGAGTCAGAACTGATTATCAAAAGTTTATTCTCGAGAGATTGTCCTCTTTGGGAGTGAAACTAAAACAGTTTGACACAAAAGTTGTCGTTTCGACTCACGATTGCAATACAACTGACGGAACGAAACAACTCTTAGCCGAAGCACAGAAATTGGGTCCAATCGGAGGAGTCTTTCATTTGGCTCTCGTTCTCAATGACTGTCTTCTTGAGAATCAAACGTACGATAAATTCCAGGAAACTATTGATTCAAAGACTAAAGCATTTGAGAATTTGGATAAAATAAGTCGTGAATTGAGTATAGATTTGGACTATTTTGTAGTCTTTTCTTCTGTCGCTTGTGGTAAAGGAAACGCCGGGCAATCAAACTATGGTTTCGCGAACTCTGTTTGTGAACACATTTGTGAGTCCAGACGAAGAGACGGATTACATGGTTTGGCCATACAATGGGGACCTATCGGTGACGTCGGAGTATTGGCTGATTCTGAGATCAACACCTCTTTGGCAGCAGTTGTTAAGCAAAGAGTTAACTCATGTCTAGAAGTGATGGATAAATTGCTTCAATCGGATAATTCAATTGTTTCGTGTTTGGTATGAATTATTACTTTTCTTTGGATTACATTTCATTAACACATTTGTCAATATCTTTAGGTGAGGGCCAAGAGGTCAGTGTTGTCGGGAACGAAGGAGTCTAAGCTCGTGAACCAGGTTTGGGTGGCGCTGGGAATCGATCCCAAGACTACTCCCAATCACTTAACTCTGGGAGAGATAGGAATGGAGTCTATGTTTGCGGTGGAACTGCAACAGGGATTGGAGAGGGAGTACGACATCAAAGTAACACTAAATGATATCAAAAACATCACAATAGGAATGATGAAAGACTTTGAAGTCGGAAAAGTAGATGAAATGAAGAGCTTTGCGGATGAGATCAAGTCGTGTCGCACGAAGTTATGTAAAGTGAAGTTCATTATACCGAGTGATGCCTCCATTAAACTCAATAACGTGACCACTGGTCGACCGCTTTACTTCCTGCCCCCTCTCGAGGGAATATTTGCTTCACTCGAAGGGTTGGCCGAAAAGATCGATCGGCCGGTCATTGGTCTCAATTGGACCAAAGAAATGGAAAAAATGGGTTCACTTAAAGAAATTACAAAATACTACACTCAACTCCTGAAGGCATTGGAGCCGAAGGGAGACTACGATATATTTGGCCACTTTTACGGTGCGCTCATTGCCATGAAATTGTTGAAGAAGGCTCCGGTCGGTAGGGCTATCATAATCGACATGTTGTCCGAAATAGCACTCGACGACGACATGATAACAGACGACTATTTGGTTGAGATTATAATGTCTTTCATTAGCAAAGACTTGCCGGCGGTAATGAAGGCGAAGATACGTCGCGACACAATGTCTAAACCGGACGTCCCCTCAAAGATGGAGAAAATAGCGTCAGAATTGAAAGAGTTTTGCGGCAAAAGTCTCGTGAGTCGAGACTTGGATGAGATTCTCATAAATTCGTTCAGAAGAGCCAAACTCTTCACATCCTATCGATTGAATATGAGAAACAAATACAAGAAAATGAAGTTCAGTATTGCGGAGAAATACATGAAAGTCAATGGAAAGATACTCATCATTAAACCCTTTGAATTGACGGGAGATTTTGTCATGAATGATGAGATGACCGATAAGATCAAGAACGCCTACTTTCTGCCCGAACAGGTATTTTATTTTGATATTTTGATTCTTTGTCTGCATTACAATTGTGTTTTAATATTTGACTTGTTTTTGTACGAAAGGGTTTGGAGGGAAAACTCAATTTTGAGACAATTGAATCAAATAGTGATGATATGGAGACTCAGAAGACCATTGATATGATGGCCGCGACTATCAATCAATATCTATCCAAGAAATAAATGACAGACATATACTGGATATTAACTGTAATCTATGAAAGACATTGTTATAACCAAAGATATAATCTAATTGTGAAGACTTATGTATAAATTATTAGTTTAGAAGAACTGTTAATTAATAAAATTATTTTTTGAACTGTTATAACGAGATAAAAATTAATTTATTTTAAAATGAGTTAATTTACACATTATTTGAATTGATAATTATAGTAATTATATGTAAAATAGACTGTTATAAACCAATATCAATGAATTTAATTTCATTTAAATTGATGCCATAATCGCAACATTTATGTTGTCATAAATTAGAGGTAAATGAAATTATATGATTGCAAATTACATAATCAACGATTAAATTAAATTTATTAATGATTTTGATTTTCAAATTGCTTTTTAAAAACTATATTTAATTTTCATATAGAAGTACCGATAATTTTAATTTATAAAAATCACATGAAAAACACGTGTTTCTCATATTATAGCAAAATGTTGGATTCCCTTTAAAAGCTATAAATAATTATACTGTATGATTAAATGATTAATATACTATATTTAATTTTTAAGTAAAATACAGTCTTATATGAAACATTATCATAATTCACATCTTGTAAACAATATAGAACTTAATTCAAATTTATTTGAATAAATTTTCAGTTTTCCTGGTATAGCAATATTGGAGATAATAATAAAAGTAAAAGTTTTGTCATTTTAGGTTAGAATAGACAACAATTTTTTGTCAAATTACATAATGTTACAGAATTTGCACTTAATTTAAACACAAGTAATAATAATATTTTTTAGAATTTTTTTTCGGGAATTTCTAAAATTATGTTTTGATAATATTGTGCAAAAGCTGTCAAATAATGATGTATTGCTTTCATTATTTCATAATATTATGCAATTCAAGTGTTTTTGATGAGTGAATCATTTCAATCACAGTAATAGAAAGTTAAAATAATATTCAAAACAATCGTATATTTGCAAAGCTATACTTAATGTTTGTTATCTAAATATAATACCCATACAATTAATGCATTAATAACAGATTTATTCTAATTTTAAACATGGCTATTTTGTTGGGACAAAGAGTATTGTCAATCACACGAGGGTTTGTACAAAAAAGGATAATTATGGTCGAAACGATCGGATTGGGAAATAATGTATAATTCCTATCCATTATTAATTGTATTTAAGTTAATTCGCTTATTAATGTGATTTATGTTAAATAATAACACATTATAATACATTTAATTTAACTTTAATAATGTTAAAGCATTATATTATCGGAATATGTTATTAAAATATTAATCATTTTTTGATAATTTTAGATATAATTTATGTTTAATAATAATTATTTTTAATTCGAGTGAATTTACACATAATTTAAATTGAAAATTATACTAATTACACTAAAAAAGTGTAAATTGGTAATAAAGAGATATTTAATTTTGTTGTAATTAATCTATGTCATAAACACAACATTTGTTCTTATAAATTGATAACCAATTACAATAATATTATTGCAAATTACATATTCAAACTTATGTTAAATTTAGTAATGTTTTTGGTTTTCTAATTAAAAATTATATTTAAACAAAAATTTGTATTTTGTGAAAAATAATCACACGAATATTGGTGTTTCATATAATTATACTTACAACTTATGATAGTACACAATAGTGACAGTAACGTTATTAATTGCGAACCAATTAATCAAGTATAAATTAAAAAAACAAATTCAAAACATGTGTAATTTATATTTCTTTGACGTCTCTTAAGTTTTAAAAAATGAAATATATTATTATATATTATTTAAATTTTAAAATATTGAAATCATTACTTTAATTGGAATGCAAATTAAGTAATTGGTATTATTGTGGGGAAATTTATTGACATATTTATATTACAGGTTATGAGATTTACTGATAGGCACTCAACCCATCCTTTCATAAGAAATGCTTTAATATATTTCAATATTTTTCCTTACATTCATTAGAAATCACTTTTTTGTTGTTTTGTGTTTATTTTTGTTTATATTTTTATTTAAATTATAAAAGCAATCAATTGACAAATCAATATAATATAATATTTCAATAATAACAATAATTTACCACTTTATTTCCAAATTAACCATTGATTTGAACAATAAAATTATCATATAGTTTTAATAGTTAATTGATGTCATGTTTTGAGGCTTATTATAAAACAGCAGTATTTATAGCTTTTAAAAATTTTATTAACTCTTAAAGATAAACGGTATATAAAGTAGTAATTTTAAAAGTAATGAATTTAATATTTAAATTTTACGAACTTTTCCACAATTATCATTGAGTTTGAAGTGAAAACCAAAGATATTTTTAAATAACAATATTGTTATGAAAGAAATATATTAAAAATATGATATAAATATGTCATTTAATGAATTCCAGAATCATTGAATAAAAAATATTAAATTAAAAACATACACATTATGATATACAAAGTGTTTTAATCTCAATAGATTATACAATGTATATAAATATAATCCTTGTATTCAATTGTTTGTATTAAATAATTATTGGAATTTCCAATTATTCTTCCGTTTCATTAATATTAATATTTGATTTCAATTCTCACAATTGAAGCCTTCTTTTCAATGTTAAAAATATGACAAGAAATTACTCGTATGAACGCTAAGAAAGTAACCAATTCAATTGAATGTGTCAATAAAGTGCATGGTAAACATATCACTAATAAATAATCAATATGATAATAATAATACCCATCATTATTGACTGTTAAAATGATTAACAATGAAATTAATAATTAAATTCATCGAAAATATGGAAATTAATGTATAATTTTATCGTTAATTTTAAAATTTAATTAACAAACCAATTGTGAGCTGACATTGAATTTAAATGATTTTTTTTGTAAATCGCATCATTTGTTTTGCGAAAATACGGTTCATTAAATACATTAAATATTTTGATAATTATTGAAAACCAATTTATAATTAATTGAAATCTAATTAAAATCAACGATTTTGACTGCTTTTCCGTAAAATATTTATCTCATTCATAAATCAGAGACTAATTCTTTATAATAACATTATTTAACTAGTTTTTAGTCCTATTATTTTTGTTAGTTATAATCGCATTAAACGCTATTAATAAGTCTTATAAATAATGGTTTTTACAATATATATAGTAAACAAGGGTTTGTCAGTAATTGAAGCGTAAAATTATTTAATGATTAACGCATTTACACTTAATTTCATTCAGTTTTATTTTTTGTCACAAAAAAATAAATACATTTTTTCGGAAATTTCTAAAGAAATTTGTCAATAGTTTTTGTTTTTGAAATTAATTATAGCCTTAAATTACTTTCTTAAATAAACACCAATTATTGGGAATAAATTATAAACAAATTAAGACACAAAAACAATTCACTTTACATTACGTGATGTTATTTTTAAAATTACAACAAATATTTTTCAACAAAATGTTTAGCAAAATGCTGTCCGGGATTGACATCACACGCAAGACATGACTGCAAAACAAGTGTTTGTTATTTACTATAAGTTATATAACGTCTATAACGTAAAGTACAGTATTTAATGTCATTCACGGGTTCTTTACAAACATATTTTAACTAAGATTTGACTTTATATTTCATTTTCATATTTCTTTTAAAAGGCCTTTTTATTTACACTTTTTTAGTCCGGTAGTCAACATCATATACCATAGATTTTATTAGTGTATAAATAAGTGCTAATAGTGCTAAAAATTGCTGTTTTAATGAAAGCCATACAATCACTTGCTTTTTCGGACAAACAAATTATGTTTTAAAAAATCTTGAAGTAATATTTCATTAAAATACTTTAACTAAACTTTTATAAAAAATATTCCCCTATGGTAGAAATGTAAATCTGTGTCAATATATTCTAAACATACAGTGTATGACTTCATACCAATACAAGGCTAATGGAGTGTAAAAAGATTATAATTATTGGTGTATACAAATGCCCGTTAATGCCCGTTGAAAAACCTTGCACTTAACATATACTATACTTTTTTACCAACAAGTATTTTGAATTCGTTGTCCTACACTATTCTAAAGCAAATTATTTATAAATTGACATTTATTATTATTATAACCCAACATGCACATTTGAAGTACAGTATATATATATTTTCAGTAAAGTACATGTATATATTCTTATCTGTAAAAAACATATTTTAATAATTACAAGAATTCATAGGAAATCCCTTCAAATAGTGTGAGAGAAAGATTTTTATGTCCACTCGTGTCAAGGACTACACCTGTTATGTATTTATGGCTGGTTTTTAACAATATATTTCATAACAATTACATCACAACCTTTGAATATTTAAGCATTTGCTACAAAATTATTGCATTTGTAATAAAAATGCAATCAATTTTATGTTACATTCAAATCACAACAGTTTTGTATTGACAAAATTACTAATAATCAATATACTGTATTAAAAACATTGACAATAAAAATTCCTAAATTAATGTTCAATTAAATACTATTCATGAATATTATTATATGGAATAAATGTTAGCCATTAACTAATACATAGAGTCTATGTCATTTGAAATACCTATAAATTATATTATTTTTTTATTTTCCCAATGTTTTAAAGTTTTATTAATATATTTATGAATTCACTTAAAACTTGTATTATACGCTAACTTTAGTTTTGTCTATGTGTGCAATAATACGATATATTATATAATGTAATGTTGATATTGATGTTGGTTCTGGATGTGAGAGCCGGTGGTGTAAACATAGGAAATACCAAACATCATAATTATTTATTGATAAATACTGTTACTGTATATGAATTTTAAGTAAAATTTCAATGGATTTTACAAAAGAATAATTTATTTACAATTTCAAAATCATTAATTATAGTAATTGTTGATTATAAAAAATACTTTAATTGTAGTACTGTTTAAATAATAGACATATAGTTTTGAGTCAAACAATTAAGATATTATACTGTATTAGGAAGAAAGTGAGCCCAGAGTACTAGTGATAACCCCTTTGGCAATCACTGGAAGTCCTTATTTTCCATACGATATAATGGATGAATGGCTCTATGAATACGATATTTGCATTTTTGTTTGTATTTTTGCGATTATAATTACACTTTTTCTATCTTTCTGTATTTTTATTGCTTTTAAATTTTTTAATTGATTTTCACGAGAAAGCTATTCTCGTGTAAACTTATCTACAATTAAAAATCAGAAACAAAAAACTTTGCAATTATTCAATCAATTGGAAAACTATTCGTTAATTTATTTATAAAAAGCAAAAATATTTTCATTTATAGCTCTTTTCAAAATAAATCAATGAATTTTAGTGAAAATTTTTAAATAAGAAAACAAAATATATTTCACATTTAAGTTTGCTTTCGATTTGCGATTACATCTCATAAGAAGGCTTTCAATTTTGTGGTTAAATGTGATTGAGTTTTACTGAAGATTTATTAATTTTCAATTACTTATAAGTTATAACAAAAGAGAAATTATTACTTATTTAGACACAAATATCTGAATTATATTGTGGTTTATAATAATCTGAAGATAAATACAATATTTTAAAGAAATATATGCAAATTTATTGCGAAAAAGTTAATGATTTAAATATTACTACATTTAAAGACAGACCAGAAGGACATCAAAAGGCAACATATATTCTGGTATTTAATCACTATTTTATTGTTATTACTTCTTATTAATCAATTTAAAATAAATGTATATTTGTATTTTCCCTGTTATTGTAATTGAAATGTTGTTTTGTTTCAAAACCCAATTACAATACTTATGATTATGATATGTATTGCTAATTATTGTATCGTTAGTAAATCATAAGATGTCCTAAAAGTGCCCTAACAATGCCCTTAACTCTTAACTAATTGTATTTTTATTTAGCAAATATGTATTACCAATGATTTGGTTATTAAATGCATGATTATTATATTTTTTATCCCATTTTTAATAATGTTTGCAAAATAATGCTATTGACGCAAACACATTTAATCTCTCTCTCTCTCTCTCTCTCTCTCTCTCACCAAGTCTCGACTCACGAGACTTTTGCCGCAAAACTCTTTCAATTCTGACGCTATTTTCTCCATCTTTGAGGGGACGTCCGGTTTAGACATTGTGTCGCGACGTATCTTCGCCTTCATTACCGCCGGTAAGTCTTTGCTAATGAAAGACATTATAATCTCAACCAAATAGTCGTCTGTAATCATGTCGTCGTCGAGTGCTATTTCGGACAACATGTCGATTATGATAGCCCTACCGACCGGAGCCTTCTTCAATAATTTCATGGCAATGAGCGCACCGTAAAAGTGGCCAAATATATCGTAGTCTCCCTTCGGCTCCAATGCTTTCAGGAGTTGAGTGTAGTATTTTGTAATCTCTTTAAGTGAACCCATTTTTTCCATTTCTTTGGTCCAATTGAGGCCAATGACCGGCCGATCAATCTTTTCGGCCAACCCTTCGAGTGAAGCAAATATACCCTCGAGAGGGGGCAGGAAGTAAAGCGGTCGACCAGTGGTCACGTTATTGAGTTTAATGGAGGCATCACTCGGTATAATGAACTTCACTTTACATAACTTCGCGCGACACGACTTGATCTCTTCCGCAAAGCTCTTCATTTCATCTACTTTTCCGACTTCAAAGTCTTTCATCATTCCTATTGTGATGTTTTTGATGTCATTTAGCGTTACTTTGATGTCGTACTCCCTCTCCAACCCCTGCTGTAACTCCACCGCAAACATAGACTCCATTCCTATCTCTCCCAGAGTTAAGTGATTGGGAGTAGTCTTGGGATCGATTCCCAGCGCAACCCAAACCTGGTTCACGAGCTTAGACTCCTTCGTTCCCGACAACACTGACCTCTTGGCCCTCACCTAAAGATATTGACAAATGTGTTAAATGAAATGTAATCTAAAAAAAGGTAATAATTCATACCAAACACGAAACAATAGAATTATCCGATTGAAGCAATTTATCCATCACTTCTAGACATGAGTTAACTCTTTGCTTAACAACTGCTGCCAAAGAGGTGTTGATCTCAGACTCAGCCAATACTCCGACGTCACCGATAGGTCCCCATTGAATGGCCAAACCATGCAATCCGTCTCTTCGTCTGGACTCACAAATGTGTTCACAAACAGAGTTCGCGAAACCATAGTTTGATTGCCCGGCGTTTCCTTTACCACAAGCGACAGAAGAGAAGACAACAAAATAGTCCAAATCTATACTCAATTCACGACTTATTTTATCCAAATTCTCAAACGCTTTAGTCTTTGAATCAATGGTTTCCTGGAATTTATCAATCGTTTGATTCTCAAGAAGACAGTCATTGAGAACGAGAGCCAAATGAAAGACCCCTCCAATTGGACCCAATTCCTGGGCGTCGGCTAAGAGTTGTTTTGTTCCTTCAGTTGTATTGCAATCGTGAGTCGAAACGACAACTTTTGTGTCAAACTGTTTTAGTTTCACTCCCAAAGAGGACAATCTTTCGAGAATAAACTTTTGATAAGCAGTTCTGACGCCATGTCTTGAGGTCAAGACGAATCTTCGGGCGCCTAAAAACATCATCCAATGAATGAACTCCAGACCGAATCCACCCAAACCTCCGGTTATGATATAAGTCTTGTTTGGATTGAAATATGTCTTTCGAGTGACCATTAGTTTCTTAGTGGAAGTAAAACCACTTTTCGCAATCCGATTGCTCTCTTCATCACGAATTCTGATCACAATTTTTCCGATGTGTTTACCGGTTGTCATGAATCTGAACGCCTTCTCCGCCTCTTCAGCTTTGAAGACATTTAGATTAATTGGTTTAATCATTCCGTTATTGCAATTCTCGTGCATCCAAGTGAAGAACCTTCTGATGAATCCTCTCTTCAAATAAAGTTTCTGATCGACTGAAACACCGATGAAAGAAATGTCTCTTAAGAATGAAAACATTCCCAACTGTTTGTTCATTTGGAGGTCATATTTGCCGATCTCCACAAAGCGGCCGCAATCGGCAACGCATTCATAACTGGCGTCCAATTTATCGCC
>CAJPIZ010000252.1:0-28737 GCA_905368565.1 Medioppia subpectinata
ACATTGAATTAACTTTGAACTAAAAATCGGCAAAGATACAATTTAGACAACTTTTTTCCGTAGGGTTAAATAAAAATTATTTTATTAGCCAAATTAACATAGAGTCTTCCACATCCTCCTTTGATTTTTAAGCCACAAACAAACGTTTCATTGTAATATACTGTCATTATTAAGCATTCTTAACAAAATATTAGTAATATTATTTTACTTAATAATAATAAATATAAAGTATAAATGTATAAATCCGCCATTTAAAATCCCCCATTATAATTTTATATATTTGAAAATTCTATTTACTTACCAATTATAGACATTAATACAAAGAACTTCATAACCATGAACCGGCAATTACTCATAATTTCAACCAATTCTCTATGTAAACTCAATGCATTGAATGTTCCTGGGTACATTCAATGCCGGTTGTAGTTCATAACTAATAATTAAATGGTCATTAAAATAAAGCTTTATACAAAATTAATTAATTATAAACTGTTATTTAACGTAAGAGCACTAACTTAACAGTAAATATTATACAGTTTGTATGTAGTTTAATGCCAGTTATATAAATTGTAATATAAAACATTTAGTTCAATTTAATTAAACAAAAACTGCGTCAGTTAAATAATTTTATTTTAAATGCACCATCAGTTATTTACTAATTGACCATTGTTTATTAATATTTACTAGCGTACTCAATCAGCCATTTAAAGTTTAAAATATTATTAGTTTATTAAACAATTTAATAACTATAAAGTGTTTTATTTCAATGTGTAAACATTGACATTCACAAATTGCTCACAAACTCTGTTACCCACCCCCTCTCCCACTGTCTACTAGAGATTAAAATGTCAGTATCGGTGTCGCGATACCGATACGACACCGACACTAGTGTCGCGATACTCACGACACTCGCGATACTCGCGATACTCACGACACTCGCGATACTCGCGATACCGATACCGACACTGAATTTTATAATGTTCGCGACACCGATACGATACCAGACCAAATAATTTAAGATTTTTCAATCACTACTGTCTACCCCCTCTATAGTTTTCACTACCCTCATACCCTTAACACCCCCTATTGTATCGTACTGTTGTAAATGTGTGCACTTTTTTGCCAGTTTAAGTCTAAGCGAAAGGGATTAGTATGCATTAAATATTTCCGTATATAAAGTTTATTAATAGTTTCTCTCTCTCTCTCTCTCTCTCTCTCTCTCCGCTCACTCTATGCAAAGCTGATATCTTTCACTCGAAAATCAATGAAAATCTGTTTTACCTTTCAATGCAAAGAAGTGAAGCCAAGAGTAGTAGACATGAGTTGACGTATTCTGTATACAGTGTGCATACAGTGTGTATACTTTAATTGAAATTTTGTTTTTACAAAATATTATATCGTTTATATTATAGGAACTTATAATAGGAATATTATAGTAGTGTTTGATGTGATAGCAAATGGAGGCACCAATTAATAGGCGCTGGGAATGGACTGCGAAAGTGACACAAACTCATTAAGAATGGGGGGAATGAATGCCTGATGAAAATGTGACACATTATTGAGCAAAGCAGACACTACTACACAATTATGACTTAAACCCATTGCCGAGGCCTAACATCTCTGAGCAAATGCAGTGATGGATCGGCGGCACCACTACTCGGTGCCAGTACTCCATCTGCTGACACTTGGCCTCAGTTAACATATTAGCAAAAAATATAGATTTTTCTTTTTTCATCATTACTTACCCTCAGATGATATGCTCGCAAAGTTTCACTTCACTCCTCAATACCCACTCTCTTATGCACTGATAGCACAAAACTGACGAATATTTCGTTTTTTCATTTTCTTCGAGAGTTTCTTTCTTTCGCTCACTTTCTCTCTCTTTTCACAGTATTGTTTGGGTTTTTGTCTTTTGCTGTTCAAAGTATAGCTAACTTTAAATTATATTAGAGATGAATTGCGATGAGAGAGCGACTCAGTCTCACAACAGTATTGTCTTCTCAAACATACTGTACTTTTTTGAGTGATTCTGTGTTTATCTAATAAGAAGCAAAACACAGTTTGTGCCGCTTTTGTGCCGCTTTTGCGCATTTTATTTATTACTAATTAATTATTCAAAAGTTAATTGCAATTTGTTTGGCGCATGCGGTGGGCCGGAGATGATTGTGCCCATCATATCACACACTGTTTCCACTGTATTACTGCATATTACAACACATTACACAATACAATACTTTTTAATAAATCAGTGCAATAATAATGATTGAGAAAAGAGAATAAGTGTTCGCTTAGCACCGGCTTTGCTGTCTCTCTGCTTTCTATTTGCTCTCTCTCTCTCTCTCTCCTCCCAGTGTTCTGTATGCTCTCTATGGACGCTCTAATGACTCAACGCTATAACGTTATACAAAATTGTTATAATATTGCAAATGCAAAGCAAACCCTTAGATTGTAGTCTAGTTTGGATCGAGTAATGGGAATAGAGTTTGACTGCAATTTCAATATTAATTCAAACATAAATATGCATTTCAAACACATTCACCAATTTTAGAGTCAATCCACAGAATGTTGTTTAAAAGCTATTATCAAAAATATATATTATATTCTTAGCACTAAAATATGAGATAATTATGAGGCAAAACACTTATATTATACTGTAGTTTGAATTGAATGGACGACTGGCACTGATGTATGGATTGTGGAAATAGTGTATAACGTATGTGCAATGGTTATGCTCTGGTATCGCATTTACTGTTAGCCTAACAAATGTAAACAGAGTCACGACTGGCCGTCAAACTCACACACGAAGACTCTGAAAAAGTGGCGATCAATAAAATTTAATCATTTTGTCTGATTAGTTGATTTCTAATATAATGTGTCAGACTATGGATTTGCTGCTCTGTCTCTATGTATGCATACTATGCATGACTTAAACATACTTTATATACTTTATTATTATTATTACTTCATTATTACATATTAAAGGCTGACAAGGAATCAGTCACTCGTAGACACGGATTGCATTTTGAGAGACAGAAATCTATTAATTTATGCTGAATTTCCAATGCAGTCATCTCAGAATAATTAAAATTATAACTAATAATAGCATTGACTATACGTTTGAATTATGTATGAAACCATTGGCTATACTCTATATGAATTAAATATAACCCTATCATCGAGTATTAGATGAAAGTTTAGTTCAATACAAGAGAATAGCAGTGATTGAATAAGAGTGGTATGGATTTGTATGGTATGACATAGTATGGCACAGAACAGCATTGCAAGGACATGGTATGTGTGGACACATCACCTGTGAAGGTCAGTAGGCCATTGATCGATACATGAGCTCTGAAACGGACATTAGGGACTCAAAGGATTTGTATGGATGTGATTGTAAGTGATGGTGAATAGTGTTGGCCATTGAGCTAACATTCATTCAATTCTCAATTGCTGTGGCACTCAATGCAAGTGCAATGCCATCAACACAATCAACACAAACCACACATTCACTACAAATCGTATTGCCTTCTCGTTAGCTCTAAATAAGTTACGAGTTTTTGGTTTTTCGCAACGCTTTTATATCTCAACTGTATTTTTCCAAACATAACAACTTTTAATTTACTCTCGATTTCTCTAACTCTCACTCTTTCTGTTATATTTTTGGTTCAAATGTTAGAGTTCTTCCACTTTTTTATGGTAACCTGTTTTAAGCGCTTTTCTCAATCTATTGGTTAGTGAATTGAAGGCCAGACAGTGTATTGAGTGTATATTTGAGTGTTGTATTCATAATAATTATGTATCGGTAAGAATGATAATTTGAGTTCTTTCCCGGAACTGGCATTTTTTGTGTGCTGGCCGTCATTGGCCGTCATCATTACAAAACCGACAATTAACGCACCCTTACATACATTGAGCTCTGATAGCAATGGCAAAGAGCACTGGCATAGGAGTAGTGGCACTGCAATGGCAAGTGAAGTGAAGATTGCAAAGCAAAACAAAACTTAAAATCGTGACGATCTTCCTTTGGATTCTCATTCCTATGTAATTATAATGGCTTTACAGCCAAACTCTCGGCTCCGTTGGTCTCCTAAATAATAATAAGTTTCGCGAATTAATTGTTCAAATGTTCGACTCTTGAGACTCTTCTCCAACTCTATTCCGACTCCAGAGCCGACAGAATGTGAAAGAAATACACAAAAAGTCTACTTTTTATTTCATTTTGACACTAATACTACTCTCAATGAAAAAACTGATTTTCCACTAAAATAAAGTCTCTCTTCTCTCGTCTACTCTCTATTCGCTTTCTTCTATCCATACTCTGAGTCCTCTTTTCTCTCACAGTCTTTGGACTCCAATTATAAAATAACAAACTCTTAAAACCTGTCATTTATTTTATTTTTTCTTATTTTTATTGTTATTATTATTTTTAATTTGTTTTTATGAGAATTTTTTATGTGTAGGTATTGGGAGAGAAGACAAAGCAATCATCTGCTCTATGCCTCTCTCTCTCCCTCTCCTTGAGTGTATTGCCGGTTGTGTTGTCTGTTGTCAGTACCGGTGCTCATATGGGCTTAATTCTGGTGATGCAGGTATTCAGCATCAATGGTCTCATTGGTTGTTGTTTTACTTCATATAATTTTCTATCTTTAATTCAAATCTGCATTTTTGTGTCTAATGACGGGTTTGCATATAATTACAACCCGTCAAGAGGTAGAACTCGTGCATAAGTAAAGTGACCCAAACTCTTGCAAACTGTAATCAGACATTGCTTTGTCATTAATGCGTGAGATATGACAGGTATTAGTCTATAATCAGAGGTAAAGTCAAAGAACTAAACAAAAATAACCAAAAAAATAGTGATGCGATGGATAGCACTGTATGTATGCCTCTATTTCACTATAAATATATTAAATGAATATTATCGGCATTTTCTCACATTCCCCTCCAAAACAACATCTAATAAATACTACTCTCGATAGAGAAAATAAAATACAGATTTCTTTTGATAGATTTTTATCTATAATAAAATGAGGAATTTTGTAGTGAAATGAATATAATTGTAATTTTTATTCTCTCTCTCTCTCTCCTCTGTGGTTAAGAGAATGGCGGCAGTGAAGTGATCAGTGATACGAGTATTGAAATCGTGAGGTCAATACCAACTCAACTGATACCCTAACCGAAGGTCAACTCAAAAGATTTAAATTTTCTCTCAATTGTGTTTAATTAGAAGCTAAAGAAGTAAAACAACAATAATAAGTATAACTATAACCCAATGCCTGCGCCGACACTCCGGTTGTGTTCAGCAAAGCGTAGAAATAATAACATTTGGATAAAGAATTTCTCTTTACATATATATGTATATAAAACTTATTTCTTTATAAGAAATTATATAAGATTTTGTGCTTAATTGCTCTTCACGTCAGACATATGTACTCTTCATGTAATTGTAATTATAATTATGAAAGACATTCCCTTCTCTTCTCTTCTAATTGTTTTGATGCAAATTTGGATCAAATTATAAAATACTAGAATTATATGAAAGCCAAATATTTAATTGTTTCGGAGATTTTTTTGCTTTGTTTTATTTAGAGTCGACTTTACTTTCTTAAAGCGAAAGTAATTGATATGTTGGACACAAATAATAGTGTCTTTTTGTGAGTCATTATAATTACAAATTTAATTGCTTTGATTGTTAAATGTATTAACGTTAATACATATAAGTTATACAGTGAGACAATATATACAGTATTTGCTAACTCTATGCTATAATTAACTTTATTTACTTGAAGTAAAATAAAACACAATTTTCTATTTTTCAAGTTTAGGACCAAAAGAAGAAAAAGTAGGGGAGAATAAAATGAATTTTAATTAAAAAACTGAATCATGTGTTTGTTTGCAATTAAACGATACATTTTTTGCGAATAAAT
Organism: Medioppia subpectinata; assembly: GCA_905368565.1. Taxonomy (NCBI): domain Eukaryota; kingdom Metazoa; phylum Arthropoda; class Arachnida; order Sarcoptiformes; family Oppiidae; genus Medioppia; species Medioppia subpectinata. The sequence goes on from CAJPIZ010000252.1 coordinate 5,928, forward strand.
TGGATGTTTTTAAATGAAGAAAAAATTGAGAAATTTTCACATAATTATAAGAAATTTAATTAATTTAAAATTGACTTTTCTTTTGTTCACAAATAAGAGAAAATTCGCATTTAATTGCAATTCTGAGCACAAATATAGTGTATATTTATTCGCGAATATAAAAAATTTCATTTAAAGACTTAAAACGATTTTTCTTAACAAATAAATTACTTTTGCATTGAATTATACAATGAATTAAATATAATTAAAACATTGAGCAAATTTGAGTTTATATTAATGCTCTATAAATTAAGAGGCATTTAATAACATATGGCATATAATTCGCTCATTTCTATATGAAAATTAAATATTAGTTATAATGAATTCAAATATAAATTCAATTTTTGGACAAAACATTAGCAAAAAAAACAGCGATTAATAAAATAGAAAATTCGATATAAAAAACTTAAGAAATGGGAGAAAATAATAGTAATGTTATGCATTAGTTAATGGCAGGAAATATATATATATATTATAATTACTAAATTAAATACTACACTACTGTCGAAATACCGAAAAAATGAATTATAAACTATAGTATTAATCGATAGAATTAGTGCTAAAATTATATGCTTTTTCCAGTAAAAGGAAATTCACTCGCATTATGAATACATGTGACGAAAATTTTTTTATTTTCTCGTATGCCATACACTGTACGGCTGTTTCGCTGTTTCGCTGTTTATGTCATATATTATTATTATATTCGCAATTAACTTATAAGCGGTTTTAAAGTCACGCGATTACAATTAGCTGTAATGATAAGATATTTATATCACATTTTCCAAACGCTAAATATTTTGTTTCAGATGCTTTTTTGCATAAATTTTAATTATCATAACTCGCATGTAATGTATATTTTGAAGCCAATGGTGTCTTTCATTAGTGTGAGAAGATTGCGGCTAAAGTTTTTTGTATGATTTTTTGAACAGATTTTCTTACATCTCTTTATTATGTTATTAATGAGAGAATAAAGCAATTTTTATGATGAATAAATTTTCTATTGTTTTTGTGTGCAACTGATTGCAAAATACAAATTAATTATTGACATAAAGGTAGAAAAAATTAATTTAATTTCCTTGTGTTAGTCAATAGTGAATTCCAGTAATAATTAAAAAGCCTAAACTTAGTTCACAAATAATAGACACTTATATCTCGTTAAACAGTAATTATTTAGTAATTCATCATTTGATTACTTATTTGTATTTTCCCTTTAATTTTGCCTCAGCTATGAATACATATTAAATTAATGCAATATTAATGCAATTCTTCTATTATTTTAAATATTCTTAACACAAAAAAACATTTTAATTTCATAACATTGAAAACGAATAAAAAACAGTTAATTTGTTAATTGTTTTTTATATTTTGCCATTTATTTGATGACTTCTGATGTAAAATTCAAGGAAATTTCTATTTTAATTTAAATTGAATGATAAATCATGATTAGTTGTTATTATGAAAAATATAAATCCTTTAAAATTTCAATTAATAACTATATTTATTAGACGGAGAATCACTGTTTTTAACGGCTTTTCTCTATTATAAAACTTATGATATTTTTGCAACAAATTTAAACAATTATTTGCACAAAAAACTTCCTTTTATTTACAATCGCTTGTATTTTGTTTGATGTAAATTGTTTGAACATTTATTTTGTGATTTAAATGTCTGACATGTTTTCAAACACATCATTGAATTTTTCTTTAAATTGTACTAAAATTTAAAATAATTCACAATAATTTTGATGCAGACCTTGAATGCTATAAAACTTGATTAACAATTATTGATATCAATTATTGAATACATTTAAATGTCAGCCTTAGATGAGTTTCTTTATAATTAATTCAAAATATACTTTCATTTTATGCATACATTAATTGATTTTAATTTCTTTTATCAATAATTATAAAATTATAAAATATTTGTTTTTAGATATAATACTTACGATAAAATTCTAATTAAAATATTTAGCAAATAAAACACATTATGTTTCAAAGCAATGAATAAAATAATTTTCAATTAGAATTCAAGAAATATATTTAAATAATTGAAATTTGGGTCAAAATCAAAGAGAACTAAAGTTTTTTGTGAAAGAAAAATCAAATATAAATTATGAAAACAAAGAAAAAATGATATTATAAATGCAAGAGTGAAGAGAATATTTCAATTAATTTGAATATCTTTGAGATAAAGTCATAAATTTAATTAAGAAAAATGCAAAACGACTTTTCATATACGGAATAATGTATTGATTTTTCATTTAGAAAATAATCAGATTTTCGTATCTTTTCAGACGAATAGCATTTAAAAAGACTTTGATTTAAATTAAAAAATTATAGAAAAATATTCTCCAAATAAATTAAAAATTCTTGAAAATTAGTTTTTCCTTAATATTTGCCGTTTCTGTCGACAAAATGTTGGACTGATTTTTCAATTTATGCATTCATTTCATTTCATTCATTCATTTTGAGATCATTTTCATAAAATGAATGACTAATCGTATTATGAGATGAGGACTAAAATTAATAAAAAACACAAAAAGATAGACAAAATTCATAAAATAATGAAAAATACTTTTTTATTTAAGTATTGAGCCATTAATTTCTGAATGTTTTTCTGTTATTATTAGTGTAATCAATACGGATAGCAAAGAAATACAGTATAATTCGTCGCAACTATTATTAAATATTGAATATTAGACTTTGAATGAAGATTTCGAGTTATGATATGTTTTATTTTGCTGTTTCCCAAAAGTTATACCCATATATCAGTTAACTATTATATCTATCATTAATACAATCATTCCTTAAAACCATTTCTGAAGAGAAGAAATAAATTATTAAAAAATTGCAAAAAAGATTCAATACATATATAATCATTAAAAGAAAAACATCGTTAGTATAAAAGTCGGTATTGATATATGAAAAAAGTGATTAGTATTTAGTATTATATTATATTAATACCAAAACAAAAAATATACAGATATTGTATTGAAATAAATATCGCATTTGAGAGAAATTAATGACTTTTTCCGAAATTATTTCTATTTAAAAGAAACGTAAAATAATAATTTTATTGTAAAACTTTTTTTTCAACAAAAATTGTATGATTATTATTAAATTGTTAATAATTTATTAATAACAGTATCATCATTAACGTGGAAAGTATGCAAATACATTTGCAAACTAATACACAATATTGATATACAAATAATTTAGTTTATATATCAATATCATTTAAAAATATATGTTTAACACAAGCCATGTGTTAAGCAATAAATAATTTCATAAGTGATTATAAGCCAACCAAGAGTTTCAATTTAATATACTTTTGATATAAATTCAATATATATGGTTGTCGTGTTTGACATGAGATTGAGATGATTTCCCTTTAATCAAACATTTAGATTAAAATCAATTAAAATGAATGAAAATCTGATTAAAGTATTTTTTCATAACATGTTATGAAATCACAACTGATTATAAATTTAAAACATTTCTAAACTTTTAAAGTTTTTATATTAAATGTTGTTTATTTTGATTACGTTTTATAGCATTTATTTAATGTCTATGTAATTAAACAATTAATTAAATAACTAACTTTGACTAAGAAGTAAAAATAAACAATTGAATTGTGACAGAAATATAATTTAATGATAACAAGTTAATAGTACATAAACTGCTCAACATTACTGGTTAGCACCCAATGTGGTTGGAGTAGTGTTGGACAAAATAGTCACTTTCAATAAGTTTGTTGTAAGAAACTTGCTTCTTAAAAGAGATTGTTGATTTAGATATTTAGCAATATAATTACAAAATGCTAAATATCACAAAAATGCACAACATAGTTTGGAATATTGTAATTGACCACAGAATCCTAAATAAACAACGCAATAATACCAAGATAATGTAATTTATGTGAAATTAATATTGCATGCATCTGGTATAATAAGTCATAATAACAAGTAATGGGAATTGGATTGATCACCAAGGTACAATGTCCTGGTGATAATCGTATTCTTGAATGTTAAGAAATCAATTTCAAAAGTCTACATATTTGGGTCCTCATAAATAGCCAATGAAATTAGACTAAAAAGTAATTAACCAGATGTCATACAATTGCACTCATATTGATATTAAATATTACGGGAATTCTATTTAAGAAAACAATAAACTATAACATTTGCTCATGAGTCATGACTTATGTGTAGAATCTTTGTAAAATATTTGTTTATGTATTTTATTTAATTCATTTAATATTATTATTTATTTATCTACTGAGCTATTAAATAATTATTTAATTAATAAAACTTAGGGCATCAAATGAGTTTTTTGACAGTTTAATTTAAACACATAATTATATTTATTATTTTAAATTCTATTTGATATACTGTATAATAATTAATTTGAAATTATTAAAGTTAGAAAAGTAATTGTTATATTTACAAACCCAGTATAAACAGTAAAACATTCATTAATAGAAGCAAATTGTGCATGTCCACATTAAATTAATCTATAAATCCCGTCAAAGGTCCTACTCCTAGAGAATCCAAGAAACTTTCTAGAAAGTTTTCTCAATTTGAGAACATTTATTATTTTGTTCAACACTAGGGTTGGAGTCAATCCGTATATAATCTATGGACAGATTCTTAGAGTTTGAAGAAATACTCCAAAAGTGTTGAATTAGGGAAAGAATTGCTTTAATAATTATAAATCATGTTTAATATATATAAAAGATATAGTGTTTAAGTAAACAAAATGTAATAATTGTTTTCATTAATAATAATTTATTCATTTCGGTTACGTATTAATAAGAAAATAAAATAAATATAAAATGTTAATATTGTTGTCATAATAAATATTGTGTAAGGCTGGCGTTTAAATGTAATTATCATATGCTGTATATATAATTTTGTGGACTTCATTATTTAAAACTCGAAATGCAATTTTACCATATATAATAAACCATTTATAATATAATATTAAAATTAATTGTAATATAATTTAAATAAGATTTGTATAGATTTAAAGAAATGTGTCTTATATTCAAGTATTGATTTTTTGAGGAAGAAATTAATGAATTGGAAAAAATAAATGCCATTTAATTATAATTATTAATATAAGTTATGAATTGTTATATATTTGCATTTAATGAAACTTAATTTATTTTTCCTTTGTTTTAGTTGATTGTCGATTTGTAAAGAAAATTAACATTTGACGTGACATTCACTAAAGGTTTTGAATAAATTTTACTTTATTTACATCAAAGTTGCAAAAGAAATTCAATTTACGTTCATTTATCAACATTTAGTGCTACTCTAACGGCGTGTTTATCGCAAATTATTTGTGAAAATCTTTGCAAAACATTTGAATGATAACAATGTTTAAAATTGTAAACTTATTTTTGGGAATTTTTAAATGTTATTTTAATCATTAGCCAAATTGTTATTCAGTATTCATAAATTTGCAGAAAAAATTAAGTATTGAATTGAAACACATATTAAATGCAGTGCTGAAGAGTCTGTGAACTCATTATAGAGTCCTTCAATTATTATGATTTTAGTGTAACTTAATATCAATGATCTTTTAGAGAGAGAGAGAGAGAGAGAGAGAGATCTTAAAATTTTTTAATGACTTTCACGATTTTAAAGCAATTTAAAATTGGTATCTATTCTATAAATGGTATTACATTTTATAAAATATATTTTTCGTTTCAATTCTTATTTTTTATTAATTAGTATTTGAAAAATAGACTTCACGTTCAAATGATAATATAATTACAATGAAGTGCTTTGTAATCAAATTTATGAAGACATTGAAATAATTTTAAAACGAGAGAGAGAGAGAGAGAGAGAGAGAAATAAAGTTTTTAAACATTGAATACAAACGTGAATTCCAACGCTTTATTGATGCCTTTTGTTTAGCAGTAAACATATTACATATGCTATAGCATTAACCTTCAAAACTAATTCAACTAATTTGCAAAAACTAAAAAAATGGCAAAATAATAATCAATATAATGAAGGGTACGTTAGATTTTAATTACAAGTTTTTACATAAAAATGTTTGACAAATGAAGGCTATGTCAGGCTATGGCACACACTTTGACGGATCGGTCTCTTGTAATACGAAATTAAAATTCGATTTCAAAGCAATTAATAATTATATATTAGAAATGATTGCTTCTCATTGCGAAACCATACAAATCACATACAAATCATATTATTATAAATTCACTATTAATATACTATTATTACTTACAACTCAACCATCGAGTTATGCCATTAAACAGCTATTTCTGTTGTCTCTCTCCCTCTCTCACTCTGATTATGAATTAGGTTTAAAGAATTACTTTTCTTTCTAATCAAATAAATTAAATATATATTACTCTTAGCTCTTGGATTCAAATGCTATTTGCAATTATTGTGATTCATTCACTCAAAACATCAATTTTCAAACTTATTTGTTATTCAATTTCTCTCTCTCTCTCTCTCTCTCTCTCTCTCTCTCCGCATGTATTTTCTGGTTTTAAGTTTTAAGGTTGAGTTGTAGTGCTTGTAAGGGCTGGAAGTACCTGAACTGCCGGTGCAATAGTTGGTCACTAATGTGATTCAAATTATACGCTCTTAAACAATGAAAATACTATTTGTTTTAATAAATAAAAAGCAAGAACTGAAACAATAATTTTTTGGTGAGCATTAAATATGGGGTAACTTTGGACTCGAATTATACGAGAAAACACACTATCATTACATTCACCACAACTCTTAATAAAATTTTCAAATACCTTATGAAATACACTATAATTATGCAAATTTTTGAAGTCTATTTCATGTGTTATAATAAATTCAAATTTTTTCTCGACTCAAAGAATAATTTGCTGCGAAATTGTTTTTTAATTTGTTCGTAAAGTAATGTTAATTAAGCGTTTATAATGAGACAAAATATAAGTTATTGAAACTAATGACAAAATATGTTTCACTGCCTTAAACGCTGGTTAATATGAAATCACATGTAAATGACATCAAACTATTTGTTCGTCTCCGACACCAATTAGTTGTTCAGATTTTTTTCTCTCAAATTGCAATCAATTATACCTTAAATCCAAACCAACACTTCATAAAAACAATTTTTGATTGAGTACTAGAATATAATTGACTTATAATTAACGAAAATTTATTCTTTACTTAAGGCAATAGAAGTTTTTCCGTAATTAATCTCATATTATATTAGTTTGAACTCAAATTTTCTCAACAATAATATACAAAAAATACATTAATATTTGAATATTTATTTTATGTTTGCACTCCAATAGCAAAACAGCAAACATTATTGATTTTTAATAAAAAGTAATTATTATTTCTGCTAAAAAATCTATTTTATATTCAGTATTATATTTTTAGATTTTATTTGGGATTTTTTATAAATATATTTACGGGTAAACGATATTCATTAAAGTATACATTTAGATAATGTCCATCGATTTGAGATTAATATAAGGTTTATGTGCAGTGAGTCGTGAGCCGACAAATTTTAATTTCTATGGCCTTTGGTTTGCATATAAACTAATAATTATAAAATAAACCAAAAGAGGAAATCTGAGTTCAGGAATGAAATAAATAGCTTGAAGTGCTATTATATGCCATAAATAAGTTATACTTTTGTTTAGTTGAACTTCGACTTCATTTTTTCAAACAAATTAACAACAAAAATATAATAATATAATAAAATTGTATTTTTTCCCGAAATGTTGTAAACAATTATTATTTGCTAAACAGGAAAATGAATTTTTCATTTGTAGTCTATTGGTAATGGAAAAGTTCATCAAAAAATTAATAGCAAAACATAACAATTAGAGAGGATTTTGTTGGGAAAACTAATTTTATATAATACAGTATAATAATAATAATGATAATAATTGTATTCTCATTCCTCACTCGTATTTTATATTCATTGACACAACAAGTATTGAAATGACATTTAATTCAATTTTAAAATCGACAACAATTGACAAAATCAGTCATTAAAGCAAAAAATAATGACAAAATTTTTCAAAAACATAATTGAATACAAAATTCTAAACACGAATTCACAGTCAAATAATAATAACTCTAATAATATGTCTAATAAATAAAACATTAAACTTTTTATCTCTAAATAGCGACAAAATTAATGTAAATTATTTGTAAAGCTTTAAATCAATTAATAAAAAACAGTTGATAATAATTCAGATATCATTAAAATAGTAGACACAAAGAGACAGCAAAGCGTTTAAAAGACTAAATAAGCGGAGAGAGAGAGAGAGAGAGAGAGAGAGAATATGAATCAATAAAATAGCTGAACATTTTGTTGATTAAAATTTTGTTAAATTTGCTTTTCTATTCATATTTTATAAGAGCAGTGCTTTGACTAAATTGCTTGTTATTAATTACAATTTTTCTTTTTCTAAATTGTTTTTTCTTTGACTTCCCTTTAAAATAGTTTATAACGAGAGAGAGAGAGAGAGAGAAACCGATAGAGAAATAACAATTGTATAGCAGTTAGTCTTTAATGAACAAACGATCGCTAATAATCTTTTTTGTCTTTTCTGCTGTCAAGCCATCAGTTTATGCGTTAAAGAAAGAGAGAGAGAGAGAGAGAGAGAGAGAGAGAGAGAGAATTGTAGAGTATAGTGAGTATGGCATTAGTACCTCTAAATGTGATTAGTATTAGAGCTAAACATTGGTTGCCTTTACTTTCTAATGAATTGTTCAATTCTTTCAGTCATTAACAATGTAAAGGGAAGGAAATATTCATAATTATTTTTCCTGAATGAATATATTTTTCTAATGTGACGCAAACTTTTTTGCGCTAATGTTTTAATATATTTATATATTTTTTTGCTATTGTTTTAACGACTTTTTAAAGGTATCATACAATATAAGTTTGCTATAATTTTTCTTATCAAATCCAAATGTAATATCGTTTTATGACATAACCATATAATAGCATATCTTGTTATGAACACAATCACAGCTTTCATACCATAGATGAGCAGTTCTTTTGCTTATAATTATATCACTTCTTAATGAGAGTGAAAGTTAGTTGTCGTTACTTTGCATCGCATTAATGATAATCCCAGCGCTTTGGGTCATAATATAGTCATTTAGCAAAAATAATTATATCACTGAAAGCACTAAAAAACATAGTTTTAAATATTTTGCTTAAAAGTATATGCGATGATATGTATTATAGTTATGCATTAGCTTTCAATAACTTTCCTTAAGTCTGTTCATCAGACTGTGAATAAGTTATTCGGTAGAGATATTTCTGTAAGTTTTCAATTTGTAAAATCAGTGTTCATTTAATAATCGGTGTAATACCTCACACAAGGACAGCAACATAACAATTATCATTATATTCGCATTCACTTCATTCAGTATAGACTCAGAAATTAGTCAAAAATCTCAGGTAAGAGAATCATAATTATCTATACATCTATTCTTCTCTTCATTTATAATTATATTACTTATTCATGAGTTTTAAAATAAATAAAATTTGGGTTTTTTCTCATACATTATATGCAATTTTTAGCCACAAAACATATTTCTTGTCGCGTTTGTTATTATTATTATTTCTCCTCTTAATAAAAGCCTATTCTTATAATTTTATATATAATTTTGTTTTTCTTCATCAATAATCCATTTAATTCATTAGAAAAATTTTCTCTGAGTTTACGCTTCACTTAAGAATTTTATAATTATTTTCTCCTTTTTTCTCTCATTTCCATTCTCTACTCTTTTTATCTAATTTGAGATTTTGATCTCAGAATTTGATTTTAGAATTTAATTGTTTTATTTCAATACAATTATATTAAAAGAAATTTTTACAGTATATACAAAAGAAGGAACGAATTCCTTATAAAACATTATTAACGGTCGGATGAATGCCAATAAAGAGCGCAATTAAAATGTTTATCTTTTTTTAATATTTCTTAAGTTTTGTGAAGTTTTGAAATTAGATTTTCAGTATATATTAGATTTCATTTCTGTATAATATATTGCGTTTTCGCAGAGATTTCAACATTTAATTCCTAATTTCCATTTGAGAAATATTTTTGTCAATTTTGATACTCTTCTGCTTCTTATTCTACTCTTTCCATCCAATGATTAAATTTGATTAATGTTTTGGTAAAAGAAATTCTTAATAAAGTATAGCATTCGTTAAAAAACTACACCATTTTTTGCACTCTTAACGAACGGAAAGTTTATTTTCTTAAAGTTTTGAAAAACAAAATTTTTAAATTAAATTTATATTGACTTTTATTACTAATTTGGATAAAAGTTTATGTTTTGAAGTTATGGTTTTTAAAGAAAAATATTTTGAATCCATTTATTTTATTCTTCGCGTTTAAATTGAATTTTAATGATTTCTTCAAAAAACTTTTCAATTATATTCATTCCTCTCGTTTGGGCTAATGTTTTAGATTTTTCATTAATGAAATGATGTTTCTTCTCAATCACTATATTTAATGACTTATATGTGTATTGAAATTGAAATGAATTGAATATCAAAACGACATAATTATTATGCTCTGAATTAAAAATATCAGACATTAAATCCTTAGTTATAGTAATAACTTTTTAACCTTATATTTGCAAATGTCATATAATTTACATTAATATTGATTTTATCATATTATATGCAATTTTAATTAAAGGCTGTATTGACTTGCAGGTGCTCTTCATTACAATTTTTATTGTTTTCTACTCTTATATCAACCATAATATATAATACATATAATGTATAATACTATCAAATATTTTTATTTTATTGATGCAAATGAAAAAACGAGATCTAATAGTGAATCCAAAGGTAAAGGCAGTGTTGATCTGATCGCTAATAATAAGGCGATACTAATACTCATTATCGTACAGATTGTTCGCTGATTTATGCATTACATACAAAGGTTGCCATCAGTTAATGACTATTTCATTATGAGCTCAATATTCATATGAATGGGTGGAGAAGAAGGTATCACACGATATATACCAACAAATTCTCATAACTAAATGAGAAGAACACGAATCCCAACTCTGCCCGAGCCCTCAGCCCCACAACACCCCTCATGTCTGTCTGTATTGATATGAATACACAGTATGTAATGTAAGTAGAATGAGGGCGAGTCGACCAAATCAGACATCTCGCTGTGATTACCCTTCCATATATCCATATATCCCCATACTTTCCCGGACTCGCATCACATCCACACTTTTGCTCACAACCGTAGTTAAGCTCATCTCCCATACCATACCTCCGCACAGCGCTCGCAACAAAACGTCTAATTACTAGTACACGAGGTCTCCATTTTTTAATACATAAATTTATTAAATGAAATATAAAGCAGTGCAGCAAAAAAAATCGATAGAGAAATTCGTGCACAAAAAAATTAATCACAACTTTCACACTATAGTGAGAAAAGCGATGAAATTGTGAACTTCTCTCTGCGCTCTCACTCTTTTCTCTTTCTCTCTCATATTAAAAATTTAATTAAAAATCTTTTTTAATGCCTCTGAGCTAAAGTAGTAGCAAAAAATATACGAGTCGAGAGAAAAAAATGCATAAATATATAGTAGTGAAGGGAACAGACATATCACACATTTCTTTATTTTAGATATGCGTGCGTTTTGTTATGAGGGGGTAGTCATCAAAACAGACACTCAAATCAAATATATATGAAAAAAGGGAGAAAAACGGAGGCAATAGTTTTTTTTGTGATTGTGAGGACAACTATAGACTAGTCATACAAATCGTATATTTAATTATATAATGAATGTATAGTTAGTCCTGAGTTCTCCTCTCATCCCAATCCCTACCGAAAATATTATTTAATGAATTACATAATACAAGCGTTAATTTGTTTTTTGAGTTAGCAATTGTGCGCCAATCGGTTGTATAGGTGTATGCATTTGGATGAATGGGAGGCTCACGTATAGTATATTTATTAGGCTTAATGTTTTAGTTTTATATGAGAGAAAAAATATTAGTTGTACTCTTGTTGTCGATTGTAGTCATTAATTACAAGACGTGTTGTCGTAAACGGCATTATCTATGGTTTTGGGAATGGATGTGTCGGGTGATGGTGTTGTGGGCCGTTGTGTATATACCTGTATATAAAGTATATATGAATCATAAGGGAAGGGAAGTTCACTCTACCAGTCATGTCGAGAATGAAAGCGTCGTCTAATATGCGATTCCCACGTAGTGTTTGGTGAGGAAGTGCTGTACACCGACCCTAATCGGGGTAATCGGGACCTAATTACTAGTCGTGTAAACATTCATAATGAAAACATAACACAGTATTACACTATTACTGACTATTACTGGGGATCGCCAGTCGTGTCCGCACAGACAGTCCAACACATAAGTCATACTAACAAAAAAACTCGTTGACAGGCTTCGTGTTCTCTCTCTCTCCGCTTATTTAGTCTTTTAAACGCTTTGCTGTCTCTTTGTGTCTACTATTTTAATGATATATAAATATAGCTAAACAAACTAAAATTGCTGATTATTTTCAAAAATTGCTATTATTTATAAATATTCATCAAAAATAAGACATTTTTACTCGAACCCCCCTCCAGACAAACATTAGATTAAATGCTTATTACATTTTTACACGTACTGTATATTAGTTTATCGTTTTATAACTATTTCTATTTGTGTTTTAAATAAATATTTATTTATTTCTTTTATAATTTACCAGAAATTTTCCGACACTTTGTTTACAATAAGTATTACATAAATAGCAATGAATTGAGTTTAAGGCAAGTATTGGAAAATCATTTAAAAATATATTAAATGATAATTTATTGAAACCAAACAAAAAACTTCAATATTATATTATCTGTTATTTTTTGCTTATACAGTGCAACTTCTCTATAATGAACGGCCAGTTGCACGACAAAAGTGTTCATTATAGGGAGGGTTCATTCAAGGGAGGTTCGAGTAAAAATGTCTTATTTTTGATGAATATTTATAAATAATAGCAATTTTTGAAAATAATCAGCAATTTTAGTTTGTTTAGCTATATTTAAGTGACAATTAAATGCATTAGTTGTAATTTTGTCCAATTGTTCAAATATTTGAGCATCGGATGAGTTATTTAGATATCAAGTAATAATTTAAAGTTCACTAATCAAAGAAATACACATCTTTTACAATATTGAATGAAACTTGATATTAAAATGTGATTTTGTTTGCTTAAAGTCTTAGATTAGAAACTATTTTGAATACTTTTAGGAATCATTTGCTTAATATTTTATTTGTTCATTATTGGGAGTGAAAGTTTTATCTTAATCTCTATAAATCCGTTCATAATGGGGAAGTATTCATTATGGAGAAGTTCACCTAAGGGAGGTTATTTTAACATTATAAGTATAGGAAATCTAACATAAATTTCAAAACCGTTCATTATGAGGAGGTGTTCATCCAAGAGAAGTTCACCCAAGAGAAGTTGCACTGTATAACAAATTATTATCAATAAAATTAATTTAATCTTGTTTAACGATTAATTAATGTTAGTTTACAATTACTTAACTAGTTTAATAATTAAAAACATCAATTATAAAATTAACATGATACATTTACTCTAAAAATTAAGTTGTCAACCTTTTATATAACATGCAAATCCTTTGTTACATTCAATCAAGGGTATTAATGTCATAAACACTGTAATTAGCACGATTAAATTATCTACCATATTATATGGTTCAAATTACATAAATTTATTTTATTAGACATAATAACCTACATATCACTGATAAGTTATCAAATAATAAATAAAATAAGGTAGAGTGATCTTAAATGTGAGATGCATGGTTAGCCCATTATTGTATACCTAGATGTCACTGTTGCCATTAAATACTACAATAATTACATTGTTATAATTATTATGAAAAGTTACTGTATTCTATTAGATAAGGTGATTTTTTATTTGATGAAAAATAAACAAATGATAATATTTAAAACTGAATTTTTAAATAACCTCCCTTATATTCCCCATTGAATTACTTCGCAATTTATATCTTATAAATAATTAAATTTTAATTAGTAAAAAGGTATTTTTATTATATTATTTTTCCATAATATCAGCATAGTCGGAATTATAACAGTCAAATTAAATGTAAATGTCTGGCCATTATTCAAAATCACTGATAAAATTTTATTATTATTATAACTAGAACAAATAAAACAATAAAATTATTTCGACATAGATGGTCCCAGATTAATTACCCCAGGACAAAGAGTTTTGCCATGGTATATAAGGAAACTACAAATTGTTCCGCATTCACATAACTATCACCACTAATTACCTTTAACAAATTACCGATAATCAATCAACTCGGTTAAAAACAATAATGCGTTTCTCTCTACTGGTCCTATGTTTGGTGGCATTTGTCGGCATTAACACCGCGTGCGAACTCAGTTACCCGAGATGTGCTGAATTGGACCGTAAGCTAACTTAACCTAACTTGCTCAAACACCACTTGCCACCCCCATAAATCTTGCTAGCTTTACTTACATGTTTTACCTACAGTTAACTTCACTGAATGCAACTCACTATTGGGAAAACTATTGGTAGACATCGGGGGCGTAATACTGGACAAAGTGCTGAAAGCGGTCGACCTATTGAGCGGCGTCTGCAGCTCCACCTGCGGCTCCGGGGGTGATCTCACGGCCCGACTAGACATACACCTGTCAGCTGAGGGCGAGGCTGACCTAAACCTGTCCGAAGTGCTGGAATGGGGCAAAGATTGTGGCAATACTTTGGCTGTAATTAAAAAACATTTGCAGGACTTTATCAAGACTTATAAGAAGACCACCAAAGAGGCGGTTAAGACAAAATGCGCGGCTATTGTGAAGACTGTGCAGGAGTTTGTGGCCAAAGTGGACGCCGGGTGTGCGGTGTTGGCCGGCCTGACAGCCGATGTTGAGGTTAATATAAAGATTACGGAAGTGAAACAAAGTTGCGCCGAGATCAATGAGATAATTGTCAGTGGTTAATTTTTACTATTATTGTATTTTGTTTTTGTTTTATTTTTGATTAAAGTTTGCTGAATTGAAAATTTGTTATTTTTTTATTGAGTTTAAATATTTATCATATTAGGATTTGGGTGAAATTATTTAAGTTAACTTTTTCAAATAAGTAAAGAATTTTAATATTTATACACTATAAGAGGGTTTCCGTGTATTAGAAATCCTGTTTTTTAAACAAGATTTTTAAAAATAATAAGAAGATTATTATTGATCACTAATTACATACTATAATATTTATTTCAGTTTAGTTATAATAAATAAAAATGTCATATCGAAATAACATAATAAGACACTAGTAGAGTATTTACGTTATTGTGATTTTATTAAACCTGGTATATATTTTAATAAATTTTTATTATGATCACACTGCAAATATAAAGTGCATGTAACACCAAACAATTGATGTACAAGTAGTATTATTTAAATTCAATGCTAGCTAAACTAATTGATACTGACTTGATTATCCATAATAAAAATAATCAATTAAGTTTGCTGATTTGTATATTGATAACTGATTTAATTTAATAATTTATTGTATTAACCAAAAGTTACTGCCATAATAATCCAAGAAATTTTTTATTTAACATAGTTAATATTATTAATGCTATTCTGATGTTTGCATTAATTAAGCATCATATAATTATATGATGCCTACTATCAATATCAAGGTTACCAACATGTAATCAATAAAAATCTAGATTGTATATGACAGTACATTTATTATATATTTAAAATCTACATTATTTAGTTGACAATTAAATCTTGAAAATAAAACATTTATTTAAACATTATATCTATTTACTCAACAAGTTAGCATAATATAATATTTAATTGTACATGTTGTTTGTGTGAACACAGGTAGCAATCAATCAATGCCTGTATTTACTTAACAATAATATTTCATATTTTACAAATGCCAACAACAAAAAAATATTCTAACCTAGCGCATAAGTTTTTAGTACATTCCGATTACTGTATATAAAATAAGTTAACTATAAAACTAGCTGGAACTCTAAAAAAAATTAGTTAATTAATAATTATAATTTTTAAAATGTGTTTAAAAATTTTAATATTTGTATTGCTATTATTTTTAGCAATTTTAACAAAGGGTAATTACTATTGAATATGAATAATATAAATACAATCTAATGTACCATGCTTATATATTTACCCATATAGTTAAGGTGAACGGTGCGTGCAATGCAAACGATCAGCAAAGGTGTCAGAGAAGTGTAGCGCCGGGACCTACCGGTGTGTTTAGTTACACGGGTTGTCAAAGGCCTACCAACCGGTACCGGCTGTGTATCTACACCTGTAATGAGGACCCGTGTAATGGCACCTGTGCTGCCGTTAACACCTATGACTTTGGCCGGTGTGCCTACGATTTAGTCCAGGCCTCTGTCCAGTGTCTGTGTTTTAGAAATTGACAACGCTGATTTTATTTTTAAAATATATTTATATAACTTAATTAGTTACTTATTTTATATGCTTTGTTTAATAGTCAGTGTTTAGTTTTATTTTGTGAACAATCAATATAATAATCTCAACTCAAAAACTGTTATTTAGACATGATAAGTTATTATAAACGCTATGTATAGACTTGATAAGTATGTAAACGTTGTATTTTTCAAGTAATAAATTATTAAATAAATTATATAATTATCATTGATTTGCATATAAATTATTGAATTTCAATATCAATTTTAATGTCACTTATTATACAAAATGCAATGTTTTTGCGAAATTATTTTGTATAACCGAATTATATAACATTAACAACAGGCTAGCATAATAAATCATGTGTGATAATAACTATGGTTTACCTGGGTAATGGTATAAATTAATTATTTTATATTTTTATAAAATTTTTAATTACCTATAATTACTCCAATTTTAATTACATTTAAAATGAACATAAAGAACCGAATTAAACTAAATAAAATAATCTCGTATATTACATAATGTAAATTGAATTAAATTTACAGTTGCCAGTTACAAACATTATTTACAAAACAAAAATTTAACCTGTTGTTTTTATATTGTAAATCAATGATAATAAATAATAAATACTTACAATATACTTGTTAGATAATAATAAATATATTATTTTTAAGATAACCATAAAAAACCCATAAAAATATTGCAACAAAAAACAAGTTTTACAAATCACTATACTTTAACTACTATTCGGGTGATACTCAAAGAATATATCAGCATTCTCTATAGATTTAGCATTTTCATAAACTTAGCATTAGTCAAATAGATTAATGTTGTCCTCATACTTAACATTAGACCATAGGATTAACAATACCTATTGAATAACATTATCCCTATGTTAAGGCATAGTCATAGACATTAGCTGGGATTTAATGTTATTTCCCATAGGGTTGGGAGGTGTTAGCCAAACGATTCTATAAACAACGTTATTTGATACAGAATTGTGGTTAATAATATTGAGGTAAATAATAAAAAGATAAGTATTTCGGATAAAACATCTCAACTCTCTTATATAAACCGTTGAAAATGATGGTGAAAGAGTCAAAAATAAATTTTTATCAAAACTATTATCTACCAAGTCAGTTTTACATTTATTAAAATACTACTAAATTAAGTTATTAGTTAGTAAACATAGTCAATAATTAAATAACTCGGTGTTTTATATTTAAATGAAGTATAAGGCAACTACTTTAATTACGAATCGCAAACATGAGGGTCTATTTAGTCGCGAGTTTTATGCTAATCACAATCGGCTTAACCATTGCCTGCAACAGCGAGTGTGAAACACTAACAGGTAAATAATTCAAAAAAATATGAGCTAGATCGTTCATAAAAACAACACAACTAACCCTGAATACCACGTTCACAGCCTACTATGACAAATGCATCACCTTGCTCACCGGGAAACACGCCCTGAATCGTACGATCGCCCAAAACCTGCTAGGTCACTTAACCATCGTGACCAGAAACATCATGAACAATTTAGAGACCACGTTGAACGCCATGATCACGTCGGCCACCGATGTGGCTGATCTGGACAAGTGGTGCGACCGTATGGCCAACATATTGGGTGTATTCGCCGACAAAATGGCCGACTTTATCGACGAGTGTATACTTAGCGGCGATCAACAGATTATCACATTCTGTACCGTAATCTCCCGCCATGTGCTCCGAGTGCTGACCGGTATTCACGAGTCCTGTAATGGTCTGGATTTTGACGAGTTTGACGAAGAGCTGCAACAGAAGGTCCAATCGGTGATCGAGAAGTGTCACGATATCATTGTTACTATTGAGGGATCAGGTCTTAGCTTGTAATGCGATCTTGGTCACTTTTTTTATTGTGTATTTTTTAAATAATATTTTAATGTTTCATTAAAGTTAAAGTTTGTATTTTTTGTAATGTACAGTATATAAAGTATAAAGTTTTGTATATTTTTGTATATTAATAAAATGTTTTTTACAACACATATCATTAGTGATTTATTGCGGGTAATTATAACAAAGGCATTTTATTTCCCTAGGGTGATAGTTAGCTATCATGTGGCATAGTATAATATATTTTATAAATTAACTTTATAATTAATAAATTTATAAATGGACTGCAAAATGGGATATTTAATAATTGTTATATTTTTATTATTATTAATGAATTCATGTTTCCGTTGGGTTATAGTATACGTTAACCACAATTGGGGTATTGCTCAAAGAATTAATAATCTTTACAAAGTGCGTTTAATTATAGTATTTTGAAAATTTAATTTTTAAAGCATTGTTAAATGAATATTATTGCATATTTTGTTTATACTATTAATATGTATCGTTATTATGCTTGAAACTAATGTTAATCCTATGGCATAATGTTAAATCTATGGGAAATGCTAAATTAATAGTAATTTTAGTAATGGGCCACTTACCGGCCATTTTCAGTATATTAGTGCTATTTGTATGAACAGAATCTTGTTAATTTTTATACCTAATAGGTTTTATTTAGAAATTTGTAATAAAATTTATCGAATAATACATAAAAATCATAGGGGGCTAAAAGTCTGTGTTTTTCGCCCCCAGAAATTATGACAGCGACATTATTTATACTAAGGATAGTCCGAACTGCTGCAAGATTGGGTTATACTGTAATACACTGTCATTTTTCCCAACATTTGAATTACGTTTATTAAATTATTATGAATTTAATATAGCGTACATTAAATCGAAAAATAAGAGTGATGATTTCATTTAGTTGTTAATTGTAGCATGTTTGCTTAACATTTATTACAGTAAAAAATTTCCATCTATTTCATTTATTTATTATATTTGCTTTATTATTAAGTAGGAAGTGATGGTTAATAACATTAGGAGTTTGTTTGTAAACTTTATATATCTTTGCGGTGGAGAGAGAGAGAGAGAGAGAGAGAGAGAGCGAGAGAGAGAGAGAGAGAGACTTAATTCAACTACAGATCTGATAATAAAAGTCATAAAACATAATACAATAAGAAATACTGAACAGTAAATCAGACAATACTTTAATATTGCAAATAATATACAGAAATTATATAACAAACACAGAATTAGTCACTAATTATTAGTGAATCATACATGGTATTAATATATTTTTACAAAATATGTGGGATTAAAATGACATTAATTAAAATTTATGCCTATGACTAAATATAGCTATAATAATAAAACCAATTCTATATAATAGGAAAGTATTTGTCGCCAAAAGTTCCGGTGAAAATTCATGTAATTTCCTGATATTTCACAAAACAAATTCTACAAAACTTGAAAAATACATTAAAAACACAAAATTACAGACATTTTAACAAAACAAATACAGTGTAATAAAACAAACATAGTATAACTACTATCTAAATAAAAATTTTAATTACCATGATCACTGGCGACGAAAACAGCAGTTACTGCCAACCCCTGAAGACCTACAGCCAGGAAAAAAGTCACTACAAAAACTACCACATTGTGGTCAACAACACGGGTGACTACATATTCATCAATGAGTGCCATCACGACACGGATCTCATCAGCGAATACATGATCCACTGTTCGGGTAACAGGACGTGGGTTCGCGACCGCATTGTCTACACGTCTCCCACCGCTCACAAGTCCATCGGCACATCAAACCTAACCAACCCGTGTCTAAACCCCGATCACAGTCAGCGATTAACCCTGTGTTTTAACCGTAATGAATTGCAAAGTTGCTCCGGTGGCAGTGAGCTGACCGAGATCGAGATCAGCGCCTTACTGTTGGCGCTGGTATGCTGTCTGTCTATTGGGGTAATTATAGCGATGGTAGTCTGTGTGCTGCGACTCCGGCGGGCCCGCAGTGTTGACCACTCGTTTAGGACAGCGAGTGGTAAATCGGATATCTATTGTAGTAGTAATGTTAGTAATGATAGAAATTACAACTCGATCGATTCAAAGTATTTGGATTTTAAACTAGCTAATATTATTGCCGACGAATTAAGTGATGATAATAATGTAAGTAATAGTAATAATAATATCAATAATTACCATGATGGTCCAAATTATACGACTAATGATCGCAAGAGTATCAATCACCATGTGCTTAATATTGAGCATCAGTTAATCAGAAATCCCTCGTATGAAACGCTACGTGATCACGATTTAAATGACTTATAATTACACATTTATGTTTAAATATTTATTCATTATAATAATAAAATCATTATTTATTTCAATATTAAATATAAAATCATATACATCAAATGTGTGTTAAATTAAATATTTAATTAAAAATAAATAAAAATCATTATTTAAAAACATATTTGTTAAAGGTATTGAAAAGAATAACAAACTAAGATGTCCGCAAACACAGCGACACATGTAATATTTGATCTGGGTGGTACCTTGATCGACGTATTTGACTATTATATACAGTGCGTTGATAAGGTAGTTAATACTTTTGGCAAATCATATGTTAACCCTGGGAAAAGTGAGTACAATTTACCGTATTAATAAATTATTTTATTAATTAAGATCAATTTATAATATAACTATCTAGATATACTACGAGAGATAGTAAATGTTCCCGAGTTTATGGCCGATATATGCACTTCATTGGACCTGAAAATGACCCATGATGAATTAACGGCAATTGTGAATAAGGAGTATTGTCTTAAACCAGCTGAACTAATCCCAGGTGCTGATCGGCTAATAAAACATCTATATAAACACAATATACCGATGGCTATCGCCACGGGTGGGTCAGTTAAGATAGTTAACTATAGTTGCGGACACTTATTGTCGTATTTGGATAAATATATGACACACTATGTGTTTGGCGACGACGAGGAGTTCCCTAATAAACCGGCGCCCGATATATATCAGGTGTGCGCCAAACGGTTTGCATCGCCGCCGGAATCGCCGCACAATTGTGTGGTATTTGAAGACTCGTTGACTGGTATTACCGGTGCTGTGGCTTCGGGTATGACTACTGTCCTCATCAATGATACTATCGATAGTAGTTTTGATGAAATTGTGAGTAAAGTGACGGCAATTTCTAAAAGCATTGATGAGTTTAGACCCGAAAACGTTGGATTACCGGCTTATGATTAACTCATATTTATGTTATGATTAAAATATGATAAATACTTTTATTTTGAATAAAATGCTTTGTTATAAATTCTAAGCTTTATAAATGTTATTTATTATTATATTTATTATTTAAATATTTATATCCATTAACTTGTTATTGTAATATAAATATTTAGAACTGATTAGTCAAATGATGTTTATTTAATTGATATCGTTTAAATAATCACTTAAACATGAATGTGAAATTAATAGTTTTTAAAATAAAATGATGATAATTATTTTTAATTACGTTTATGAAATTGAGTTTAAATTGTTGAATTAGTTTAATAATTAATTTGTAAAATTTTATTTTAATAAAAATAGAAAATTAATTAATTATCAAGTCAAACCAGATTGGTTGCAAAAAAATAATATATTTTAAAATAAAATAAGTTATTAAGCTATTGTATATAACAAATGGCAACAAATACAGCAACACACGTTATATTTGATTTAGGTGGCACTCTAATTGAGCACCGGGACACTATGATCAAGGCCATTGAAATATCAGCTAGGTACTTTGGAAAACAATATATTTGTCATGACAGAAGTATAACACATTAAGTATAAATAAAACTAATTTTAATTAAATAATTATAATCATTAAAACCCATAGACAAACTCAGCGAATTTGAAAGTTTGCCCAACTTTATGGCCGAGACATGCAATTCACTGGACCTGAATATACCTGCAAATGATTTTATGGCACTCGTTATTAAAGAGGCTAAAAATCATCCAACAGTTATTATGCCAGGCATTGAACGGCTAGTAAAACATCTAAATAAACACAACATACCGATGGCTATCGCAACCAATGGGTCAACGCAATCATCTAATGCTGGTGTCAGTCATTTAATGCCATTTATTAATAAATATATGACACACTGTGTATGCGGTGAAGACGATCCCGATGTGAGGCATAACAAACCGGCGCCCGATGTATATCATGTGTGCGCCAAACGGTTTGCATCGCCGCCGGAATCGCCGCACAATTGTGTGGTATTTGAGGACTCGTTGACTGGTATTACCGGTGCTGTGGCTTCGGGTATGACTACTGTCCTCATCAATGATACCATTGATAGTACTTTTGA
>CAJPIZ010000253.1:0-28733 GCA_905368565.1 Medioppia subpectinata
AGACTTTCCAATCTTCACAACAATGAATAAAATCATCAAAAAGTGTCGAAACATTCAAACCATTGATTTTTGTGATATCCATGAAAACAATGAATACTTTCTCGAAGTTTTGCCCGAAATTCTTCACGAATTCCCGAATTTGCGGCAAATTTACTGCAATTTGTCGTCAAATAGCAACCGATGGGTCGGACGGTTGGCGCCACTCATCACACGTATTGGCCGGATCTCAATGGCAAAGAAACAATCACTCCTTCAATGCCACCGATTGTCTCATTTGACAGACAGTTATTTGTCAGATGTCTTTGACACTACTTCAGGACAATTATTAGCCGAGAATTTGTTGCATTTAAAACTTAATGACAGTCATAATGACCAACAATTGTCTGAATTGGTGTCCGGGAATCAGTCCCTCAAATATCTAAATATCGATGAATACAATATCGAGAGTTTGACACAATTAACGCCACAATTGTCACGATTGACACAATTAAAGAAATTAGTATTTTATTTAAGTAAATACGAGAACTCATTGTCTGAGTCTTTGCGTACAATTGGCTTAAACTGCAAACAATTACAACGATTGAAAATTGTATTGGGTTTTCAAATCACAGACACTAATGTCCAGACATTGGATTCATTGGAAGTGTTTCAACGATTAAAACGATTGGATTTAACGTCTAACGAAAGCTATATATTATCGACTAAAGCGTTTGGTCTCTCGATTCCGGGCAAAAGATTAACGCATTTATCCATTGATTGGCCGCAAATTGACTGCAAATTATTAGGCAATTGTCAGAAACAATGGCCACGACTTCAAGTCCTGTCCATTAGATGTGAAGATTTTAACGGTCAGTGTTTGGATCACATCTCAAGACTACCGGCGCTCCAAACGCTTGTCATTAAATACAATGTAAACAATGATCTCTTGGATAATGATTTCAATGATCTGTTGTCGAGAAGTCCTAAACTCAAGACCATAATCAATTTTCATAACTATAATTATTATTATCGTAAAACTGCTTTAAATGTTTAGAATATTATTACAAAATTCTGTTTGTAATTTGCATTTAATTATATTTAAAAGATACACGTATGTCATAATTATTGAATTCATTTATATTTTATAAATCCTAAACACTGTAAACCAATTCAATTGTTTCTTCAAACTAATTGTAATATTTTGAATAAAATTATTAATAACTAAAAATTTTATTATTTCTGAAATACTTTTGAAATATTGGATATTTTTAATTTAATGACTTTATTTTAATACACATTAAATTCAATGGAAACAAAACTACACAAAATATTTTATTACACAAATACTTGAAATCAAATAATATTGAAATGTTATACAAAATAATAGTAGAAATTTAGTTAATATATGAATTGTATTGAGAATAAAGACAGAATTATTAACGGCAGAAATGATAGCACTTCCAGAGGACTATTGGCGAAGAATTTGAAGAAATTTTTGTTTTCTTTTAAATCAAGTGATAATAAGGAACTGTTGTCTGCATTTGTGGCACACAATCAGTGCCTCAAAAGTGTTGACATGAGTGACAAATTATTGGATAATTGTGGCAAACATTGGCCGCGACTTCATTACCTGTCCATTGAATGTTTAAATTTTTACACCGAGTGTTTGGATCACATCTTAAGCCTACCGGCGCTGCAAACAGTTGTTATTAAATACTCTCAATCGGAAGGTTTCAGAGATAATGCTTTTGAATACTTTGTGTCCAAAGGCACTAAACTCAAGAAGATTGAAATGAGTGACAACTTATCCATTAAATCATTTTACAGTAGAAATGGGTTAAATGTTTAATGTTTTTGTAGATAATATTTTAATGTGAATTTGTTTTTATATAACTATTAAACAAAATTAGATAATAGTTTGTGTGATGTGTTGTTCACAAGTCATAAACTAGAGTGCATTGAAATGTGTGAATATTTATATCCAAAATGCTTTTATTCTACAAACTCTTTGATTTAAAACTTTAATTGAGGAAAATTTTTAGAATCATTTGTTAGAAATTCATAATTACATGTATTTTAATGATAATTGTTTTGTTAAAAACTGTATTAATTTGTTTATAATTTCATTTAATAATAAAATATAATTTCTATTATTTATGATTTAAATGGCATTAAAAAAGTTATTCAAAGTTTAGACTAAAAGTGTTATAAAATGTTGAAATGAAATATTAGTGAATAGATGTCAGTCTTGTTGTCAACACTTTGTGTTGGTTTGCATTCAATCGCAATATTAACACATGTTTTGTCACAAAAGATATTCAATTCATTCATACAATCACTTCAACTGATCCCAAGATATGGAACAAAAGACTAAACGCAAGAAGACATCACTCGTGACCACAGATGACGGCAATGAAGACATTCAACAGGTATTCCACAATCAATTGACTGTTTATTGAGTTTTCATTGTTTTTGTCTCATATTTTAGTCAATGACTTACGCGAAGAACTCAATGGACAGATTTGGTGATGATTTGTGTGCACTTCTTGTGTCTCATCTCGATATCGAAGATCGGTTTCGATTTGAATGTGTGTCCAAACAGTTCCAGAGGACAGTCTTCAGGAGTGTTGTCGACATTAATTTCGATGTTTCATTCATTCAACGCCAAGACTTTCCAATCTTCACAACAATGAATAAAATCATCAAAAAGTGTCGAAACATTCAAACCATTGATTTTTGTTACTTAAACGAAAACAATGAGTACTTTCTCGAAGTTTTGCCCGAAATTCTTCACAAATTCCCGAATTTGCGGCAAATTTACTGCAATTTGTCGTCGAATAGCAACCGATGGGTCAAACAGTTGGCGCCACTCATCACACGTATCGGTGATATCGAAATGGAAAAGAAACGATTACTCATTCAATGCCACCGATTGTCTCATTTGACAGCAATTAATAATTTGTCTGATGTTTTCGACACAACTTCTGGACAATTATTAGCGAAGAATTTGTTGCATTTAAACCTTTACGGCACTCATAATAACCAACAATTGTCTGAATTGGTGTCCGGGAATCAGTCTCTCAAATATGTGAATACCGTTGACTACGATATCGAGAGTTTCACACAATTAGCGCCACATTTGTCACGATTGACACAATTAAAGAAATTAATTCTTTATTTATATCACGACGAGAACTCATTGTCTGAGTCTTTGCGTACAATTGGCTTAAACTGCAAACAATTGCAACGATTGACACTTACATTGGATTTTCAAATCACAGAAACTAATGTCCAGACATTAGATTCATTGGAAGTGTTTCAACGATTAAAACGATTGGATTTAACTCTTAGAGAAAGCTATTCACTATTGACTAAAACGTTTAGTCTCTCGATTCCGGGCCAAAGATTAACGCATTTATCCATTATTTGCCCGCAAATAGACTGCAAATTATTAGGCAATTGTCAGAAACAATGGCCACGACTTCAAGTCCTGTCCATTCAATGTTACGATTTTAACGGCCAGTGTTTGTCACACATCTCAAGACTACCGGCGCTGCAAACGCTTGTCATTCAATGCTATGTAAGAACTGATCTCTCGGACAATGATTTCGAGGATCTGTTGTCGAGAAGTCCTAAACTCAAGAATATTGAAACCATAATCACTTTTTATATCCATAATTATTATTATCGTAAAAATGCTTTAAATGTTTAGAATATTACTACAAATTGTTTTTGTAATTTGCATTGAATTGCATTTATTGGTAAATAATTTGTGATAATTACTGAATTCATTTATATTTCATAAATCCTAAACACTGTAAACCAATTCAATTGTTTTATCAAACTGTAATATTTTGAATAAAATTATTAATAATAAAAAATGTGTGAAATACATTTATTGGATATTTTTAGTCAATGACTATATTTTAATAAACATTAAATTCAATGGAAACAAAACTACAAAAAATATTTTATTAGTCAAACACTTGATAATGAAATGTAATGACATGAGTGAGAAATTATTAGATAATTGCGGCAAACATTGGCCACGACTTCATTACCTGTCCATTGAATGTCTAAACTTTTACACCGAGTGTTTGGATCATATCTTGAGACTACTGGCGCTGCAAACAGTGATCTTTAAATACTTCCAATCGGAAGGTTTCAGAGATAATGCTTTTGAATACTTTGTGTCCAAAGGCACTGAACTCAAGAAGATTGAAATGAGTGACAACTTATCCATTAAATCCTTTTACAGTAGAAATGGTTTAAATGTTTAATGTTTTTGTAGATTATATTTTAATGTGAATTTGTTTTTATATAACTATTAAACAAAATTAGATAATAGTTTGTGTGATGTGTTGTCCACAAGTCATAAACTAGAGTGCATTAAAATGTGTGAATATTTATATCCAAAATACTTTTATTACTCAAGAAATTGTTTGATTCAAAACTTTAATTGAAAATAATTTCTAAAATCATTAATATTTTGTTAGAAATTCATAATTACATGTATTTTAATGATAATTGTTTTGTTAATAACTGTATTAATTTGTTTATAATTTCGTTTAATAATAAAATATAATTTTTATTATTTATGATTTAAATGGCATTTAAAAAGTTATTCAAAGTTTAGACTAAAAGTGTTATAAAAATATTGAAATGAAATATTAGTGAATAGATGTCAGTCTTGTTGTCAACACTTTGTGTTGGGTTTGCATTCAATCGCAATATTAGCACATGTTTTGTCACAAAAATACAATTCATTCAAACAATCACTTCATTTGATCCCAAGATATGGCACAACAGATGAAACACTTGAAGACATCACTCAAGACTATAGATGACGGCAATGAAGACAACAAACAACAGGTACTTCACAAACAATTCACTGTTTAATAAACAACAGTGTTTATTGAGTTTTCATTGTTTTTTACTCACATTTTAGGCACAAATCTATGCGAAGAACTCAATGGACAGATTCGGTGATGATTTGTGTGCACTTCTTGTGTCTCATCTCGATATCGAAGATCGATTTCGATTGGAATGTGTGTCCAAACAGTTCCAGAGGACTATCTTCAGGAGTGTTGTGGACATTGATTTCGATGATCCATTCATTCAACGCGAAGACATTTCAATCTTCAAAACAATGAAAAAAATCAGCAAAAAGTGTCGAAACATTCAAACAATTGATTTTCGGTATATCGAAGAAAACAATGAATACTTTCTCGAAGTTTTGCCCGAAATTCTTCACAAATTCCCGAATTTGCGGCAAATTTACTGCAATTTGTCGTCAAATAGCGACCTATGGATCGGACAGTTGGCGCCACTCATCACACGTATTGGCCGTATTTTAGTGGACAATAAACAGTCACTCATTCAATGCCACCGATTGTCTGATTTGAGAGTAATTGATAATTTGTCGAATGTCTTCGACTCTACTTCTGGACAATTATTAGTGAAGAATTTGTTGCATTTAAACCTTTACGGCACTCATAATAACCAACTATTGTCTGAATTGGTGTCCGGGAATCAGTCCCTCAAATGTCTTTGTGTCTTGTATTACAATACCGAGAGTTTCACACAATTAGCGCCACAATTGTCACGATTAACACAATTACGGGAATTAGAACTTTCTTTACGTCAATACGAGAACTCATTGTCTGAGTCTTTGCGTACAATTGGCTTAAACTGCAAACAATTGCAACGATTAAGACTTATATTGGATTTTGAGATCACAGATAATAGTTTCAAAACATTGGATTCATTGGAAGTGTTTCAACGATTAAAACGATTGGATTTAACGCTCAGCAAAAGCTACACATTATTGACTAAAACGTTTAGTCTCTCGATTCCGGGCCAAAGATTAACGCATTTAATCATTTATTGCCCGCAAATAGACTGCAAATTATTAGGCAATTGTCAGAAACAATGGCCACGACTTCAAGTTCTATTCATTAGTTGTCAAGATTTTAACGGTCAGTGTTTGGATCACATCTCAAGACTACCGGCGCTGCAAACGCTTGGCATTCACTACATTAGAGGCAATGATCTCTCGGATAATGATTTCAATGATCTGTTGTCCAGAAGTCCTAAACTCAAGAACATTAAAATCAGTGGAAATTATGAGAAAAAGTTTTATTTAAAATAAAAATGCTTAAAAAGAAACTATTTTTAAATTTCAATCAATCAGTTTTATATTTCTCTTATTTGTGATAATTAACAAATTCTCAATAACTCCTAAATCCTAAACACTGTAAACCAATTCAATTGTTTCTTCAAATTTAAACTGATTGTAATATTTTGAAAATTATTAATAAATAAAATTCGGTTTTAATTAAAACTATTAATTTTATTATTTCTGAAATACGTTTATTGAATGTTTTTTAGTCAATGATTATATTTTAATACACATTAAATTCAATGGAAACAAAACTACAAAAATATTTTATTTTACGAATATTTAATATCAAATAATAATGAAATGTAATACAAAATAATGTTAAAAATTTAGTTAATACAGTATATGAATTGTATTGAGAATAACGACAGAATTGTAATACAATTATTAATATCAATTGAATTGACAATTAAATTAATGAAAATAAACATTTTTATATGTAATAAAATCAATAGAAAAGTTTTTTGTCGTAATAAAAGGGATCAAACGTTTTGAGTTATATTTTTAACAATATTTATAATTTTTAAATTTAGGGATCAGTTGTTTGACATACAATTGGTTGATATAATTAAATGTATTAATTATTAAATATTTAAAGTAAATATTAAACAATTTTACGGCAATAAAACTTTGATATACGCTTTGGAGCCCTCAAGTGCTTTACAGTTTCGATGCATTTTAGTTTTGGACTCGAAGACAACAGATCCGTGAAATCATTGTCCGAGAGATCATCGCTTCGATAGTATTGAATGACAAGCATTTGCAGCGCCGGTAGTCTTGAGAGGTGTGACAAACACTCGCGAGTATACGAAATGGTATTGATGTGCAGGTATTGAAGTCGTGGCCAAAGTTTGAGACAATTGTTCAAAAAGTTTGCATTCATTTGCATTAAATAAAGTGTTAAATGTGTTAATCGGAGGCAAACAAGTGGTTTCATCGGATCCAACAATTCTTCATCGATAGGCGTAAAGAGTGTTAAACGAAATCGTTTTAATCGGCGGTAAGATATCAGTGAATCCAATAGTTGAACATTGAGTGGGGAATCGCGTCGACGCACCTTAAGTGACAATCGTTTCAATTGTTTGCAGTTTAAGCCAATTGTGCTCAAGAACTCAGACAATAGTTGCCATTCACTAATTCGGTACAAATCAAGTGTTAATTCCCGTAATTGTGTTAATCGTGACAATTGTTTGGGCAGTTGTGAGAGACTGTAGTGAATGTCATACGAAATAATAACGTAAACACTTTTGAGGGACTGATTGTGTGCCACAAATGCAGACAACTGTTTATCATTTGAGTCAAAACAGTAATCAAATGAAATCTTCTGTAAATTTTTGGCCAATAGTTGTCCGGAAGCGCTGTCGAAGACATCATACAATTCATATGACATCACTTCAGACAATCGGTGGCAATGAATGAGTGATTGTCTTTCATTTGAGTAAATATTTCCAATTTTTGTAATAAATGGTCCGAATTTGGGGAACAATTGATCGCTATTTTGCCATAAATTGCAGTAAATATCTCTTAAATGACGGCTATTGTCACGAAATGTGTTCAACACTTCGGGAATGTGTTCTTCATATTTGGTACTCATTCCTCGGCAGTCAATGCATTGAATATTTGGACACTTTATGGCAATTGTGGCCAACAATTGAATATTAGATGAAATCATGAATTTCTTTGAATTCAAAAGTTTATTCAATATTTTGGCGTCAATTTCTATGTCGACAACACTCTCGAAGACTGTCCTCTGGAACTGTTTGGACACACATTCGTAACGGAATCGGTCCTCGAGTGAGAGATAAGACAATAAGAGTTGACACAAATCATCACCGAATCGATCCAAAGAGTCTTTCGCATAGATTTGTGTCTAAAATGTTTAACAAAAGCTATTAAAACTCAATAAACAGTCAATTGTTTGTCAAATACCTGATAATTGTTGTCTCCATTGCCGTCTTTTTTAATCTCTATTGGTTTCATCTGTTGTGTCATATCTTGGGATCAAATGAAGTGATTGTATGAATCAATTGTGTTTTTGTGATAAAATGTGAATATATTGTCATTCATTGAAATTTTCAATTTGAAAACAACATAAAGTGATGGCAAACAAGACTGACATCTATTCATAAACTTTTTATAACATTTTCTCAAACTTTTAGTCCAAACTTTGAATAACTATTAAGTTTTATTGCAATTAATTTAAACAAATTTTTAGTTATTTATGAATAATTTTATTAATTTAAGATATTTTTAAATAACTTTTATTGCAATTTTTGAATTCAATTGTATTTTTTATAAAACAGAAACTGAAACACAAATTATTTTTTATTGTATTATAAAATATAAAAATTTAATAAATTAATGTTTTAATAAGAGATCTGAAGTTCTAATTAAAATTATATTTAAAACTTTTAGTATTAAATATTTATTTAATTAATATTTATTTTTAAACACATTAAATACAATTGAAATACAGAAATGTTTTATGAAAAATAATTCAAATTAAATAACAATGAAATGTTATGCAAAATAATGTTAGAAATTATGTCTACAAATGAATTGCACTGAAAATAATTACAGAATTATAATAACATTGAAAAGCAATTGAATTAAATACTAATTATTGACAATAAAATGTAATGAAAACAAATAAATGTTTAATAATATCCCAAAAGACAATTTTAGCAATTGTTTTGAACAAAACTAACGCGTTTTAGTTTAGGGATCAGTTGTCTGACAAACGATTCGTTGAGATAATTGATATAATCAGTGCTCCAAAATGTCTGAACGATCAGAGTTTGCAGCGCCGGTAGTCTTGCGATGTGTGACAAACACTGGTTTAATATCCAATTGGGTCCAGTGATTGTCAAATAGTGAAGCCGTGGCTTATCTCTGAGAAAATTGGCCAATAATTGAGCGCTAATTCGACAGCAATATATAGTCAGATGTGTTAACCGTCGGCAGTGTCTCAACGGTGCAAACGATTCATTGACGATGGCCTCAACGGCGCTCCCAATCAAATTGAATGTTACTTCTAATCGTTTAATCCGTGGATTAAATGACAATTTAGTCAAGAAGTGAGCGTTTTGTTCAGAAAGAGTGCACATATATAGGGATATGGACTCCAATTGTTTGCATTGATTTCCAATTCTGGTCATAGAGTCGGCCAATGGAGAGGAAATGCCACCGAATTTAAGAGACAAATGTCTTAATTTTGATAATTGTTTCAATGGTTCCTCGAGTTCTGTTAGTATCGCTTCGCTTTCAATGTTGATGGCGTCCACACAAAGACTAGTCAACGACTGATTCCGGGCCACCAATTGGGCAAACAATTGGTTGTCTTCGACGCCATTGTAGACGAACTCAATGTAAAGTAAATTTTCAATCATTAGTTGTCCGGTAAAAGCGCTGAAGAGGGCGGACAGCGAGCGGACAGTTATTTGCGACAATTGGTTGCAATGAATGAGTGAATGTCTCTCTAAACCCGAAACGCCTTCTATTCGTGTGACCAGAGGTCCGAACTCTTGGATCCATTCATCGGCTTTTGATGTCAAATGACAGCAAATCTCTCGGAAATGATGGCAATTGTCTCGCAATGATTTCAACACTTCGGGTAGAAATGCATTAAATGTTATCATTCCTCGACAGTCCAGGCGTTCAATGTTTGGACATTTGATGGCAATTCTGGACATCATTTCAATGATAGAATTTTTTGATTTCAGGATTTTAATTATTAGATTGTCGTCAACACTGATGTCCACAACACTGTCGAAGACAGTCCTCTGGAACTGCTTGGAAACACATTCCAATCGAAACCGATCTTCAAATGTGAGATATGACAACAAAACCTGTGAAAAATCATCACCAAATCGATCCAAAGAGTTCTTGGGATACATCTGTGGCTAAAATAAGTGATAAATACAATTAAAACTCAATAAACAGTCAATTGTTTAACAAAAACCTGTTGTTTGATGTCTTCATTGTCGTCATCGGTGGCCACAAGTGATGTCTTCGTTGGAGTTATTTGTTGTGACATTTCTTGGGATCAAATGATTGTACGAAACGTTTGATTCAAATTATATTTAATTCAAATTCAAATTAATAATTAAATATTGTTTTCAATTCAAAACTAATGTCAAAAATAATGCTTTTATTAAACAAAACAAATGACGTATTATTTATAGCAAACAAAATATAGCGACAATTGTCTGTAGTTTTATGTTTTGTATCAAAAAAGAAATGAATACTAAAATACAGTCAACTCTTGATATGCTTTAAATGAGAACTTTATTTGAAGTCATTATTGGAGACGTAATAACGGTTTGGAAACAAATCATTGGAACAAAAGTTATTGACATTTGTTTCGGGATTTCTGTGAAAAAGTTATCAAAACTTTTGTTACAATTTTTGCATTCAATTGTATTTTCCATAAAATCTATACTAAAACACAATTCAATTGTTTTCTATTGTATTATTAAATATAAAAATTTAATTAATTAATGTTTTAATACAAGACATGACTTTTAATTAAAACTATTTATTGTATTATTTCTTCAATACATTTAGTATTAAATATTTATTTAATTAATAGTTATTTTTAAACACATATTAAATACAATTGAAATACAGATAAGTTATGAGAAAAAATATTTCAAATTAAATAATAATGAAATGTTATACAAAATAATGTCAGAAAATAAGTTTACAAATGAATTGTATTGAAAATGAGTACAGAATTATAATAACATTAATGAAAAGCAATTGAATTAAATACTAATCATTGAAAGTAAAAGATTATATGTAAGAAAAAACAATTGAAATCATTAATTCTTTGGTACAATATATGAAAACAAACGGTTTGAGCCTTAGTTTTGACAAAACTTGACATTTTTGAGTTTAGGGATCAGTTGTTTGACATACAATTCGTTGATATAATTGTTTGAATCAGTGCTCAGCGGGTTGTGAACGACCAGTGTTTGCAGCGCCGGTAGACTCGCGATGTGTGGCAAACACTGGTTTAATTCCGCGTTAGTCTTCGGGCCACTTATAGACAAATAGCGAAGCCGTGGCTTATCTTTGAGAAAATTGGCCAATAATTGAGCGTTCATTTGGTGGTAACTGATTGCCAGATGTGTTAACCGCCGGCAGTCTCTCAACGGTCTAAACGATTCGCTAACGAAGTCCTGAACAGCGCTTCCAAACAAATTGAATGCTATTTTCAATCTCTTGAGCCGTGGATTCAACAATTCACTCAAGAGGTGAACGTTTTGTTCGTCAATTTTGGCCAGAAATAGTGTAATGGATGTCAAATGACGGCAATTGTGACCAATTGTGACCAATTGTAGGCATAGAGTCGGCGAATAGGGAGGAAATGTCAGCCATAGTGAGCATCAATTCTTTTAATTGTGGTAAACGTGACAATCGTGTCAATGAGTCCAAGACTTCTGTTAACATTACTACGCTTTCGGGTGTCATTGCGTTCACATAAAGACTGGTCAGCGACTGATTCTCGGCCACCAATTGAGTGAACAGTTGATTGTCTTCGACGCCATTGTAGGTGAACTCTATGTGACGGATATTTTTAACCAATGGCTGTCCGGAAGCGCTGCTGATGTTTGTCAGCGACTTAACCCGTATTTCTGACAATTGGTTGCAATGATTGAGTGAATGTCTCTCTAAACTCGAAACGCCGTCTATTAGTGTGACGAGTGGTCCGAACTCTTGAATCCATTGATCGGCTTTTGATAGCAAATGACAGCAAATCTCTCGGAAATGATGGCAATTGTCTCGCAATGATTTCAATACTTCGGGTATGAATGCATTGAATGTTATCATTCCTCGACAGTCGAGGCGTTCAATGTTTGGACATTTGATGGCAATTCTGGACATCATTTCAGTCACAGATGTCTTTGAATTAAAGATTTGAATCAATAGATTGTCGTTAACAGCGATGTCGACAATACTGTCGAAGACAGTCCTCTGGAACTGCTTAGACACAGATTCCAACGCAAATCGTTCTTCAAATGTGAGATGAGATAACAAAATGCCAAACAAATCGTCACCGAATCGATCCAAAGAGTTCTTGCGATACATCTGTGGCTAAAACGAGTGATAAATATAATTAAAACTCAATAAACATTCAAATGATAATCAAATTCCTGTTGTGTATTGACTTCTTGGCCGTCATCTGTGGTGACGAGTGTTGTCTTCGTTGATGTCATTTGTTGTGCCATTTCTTGGGATCAAATCAAGTGATGGTTTGAATGCTTTGATTGAAATTAAGTTATAATAAAAAGTGATCCAAAGTTTGACTCAAATCCCAATCTTTGAAACATTAATGACGTCTCGAATATAGACTTCACTTATAATTGGTTTTCATTACAATTGAATTGAATGTAAAACTAATTAATTTTCATTAGTTTTAACTGAAATTATATTAAAATTAAATTAAATTAAACAAAATATTGAATAAACAAAATGTCGTGAATTTATTTGTTAAGTCCAATGCATTCACAACTGTATTACACCTCTAATAAGTGCCTCAATTAAAGTCCTAATAGTTTTTAATTTGCTTATAAATTGCTATTAAAAATCAATACAATTGATAAAAATTACTAAAATTTATAATAATAATAGAGTTAATAATTATTTTATTTGGTGACTGTACATATAATTTATAATTTTATAAATATTATGCTAGTACAATTAGATAAATTTGTAAAACAGAAAAATAAAATATTTATTTTATTCATTAATTATCTTTATTAAAAATTTTAATTTTATTAACTGTTAATTTATTAAAATTTTAAATTATACTTTCTTTTGCCGTAAAATTAATTATTTTCAATAATAGACGTAAGGCTTGCATAATATAACAAAATAGTGTATTGTTAAAAGGCTTATCATTAGTTACAGAGTTATATAATCGCAGTATTAGTGCTATTATATAGTTATATAACACATTGTGTTGTAATAAATAGTGTTATTATAAATAGTATTAAAATTTAATTTTTTTTACAAAACATTACTCATTACACGTCTGTATTGTAATAATACCGGAAATATTATGACATTTTGTGATATTTATTGGCATTTCATAACAAAAATTCAATTAAATAATACAATCACTTCATTTGATCCCAAGATATGGCACAACAGATGATGGAAATGATCTCTTCATACTTTACCACAGATGACGGCAATGAAGACAACAGACAACAGGTATTTCACAAACAATTCACTGTTTATTAAGTTTTATATTTAAAGTATTATATTTAATTGTTTTTGTCTCACATTTAGCCACAAATATATGCGAAGAACTCAATGGACAGATTCGGTGATGATTTGTGCGGACTTTTGTTGTCTTATCTCACATTTGAAGACCGATTCCGTTACGAATGTGTGTCCAAACAGTTCCAGAGGACAGTCTTCAAGAGTGTTGTGGACATTAGTATTAATGATCAACTAATAAGCCATAAGTCATTGAAAGGTCGGAACTTCTCTTATAACCCAATGGACCTCAAAATTGTGGGCCAAATGTTGAGCCATATGTACGACAGTCTCATGGGTTACGAGACAACTGAATTCAACACTCAATTGTTGGCCACAATCGCCAGAAAGTGTCCAAACATTCAGACCATTGACTGCCGAGGAATAGGTACCAAATATGAAGAACACATTCCGGAAATGTTAAACATATTTCGAGGCAATTCCCGGCATTTGCGGGAAATTTACTGCAATTTAGGGCAAAATAGCGATCAATTGTGTCATACGTTCGGACCTCTGGTCACCAGAATTGACAGAATATCGGCCGCAGAGAAACAATCACTCATTCATTGCCACCAATTGTCGCGATTACACGTCTTCTCGTTGTCCGATGTCTTCGACAACACTTCCCAACAATTATTGGCAAAAAATTTAACAAAACTATTGTTTGGCTATAATTCAGACGATAATCAACTGTTGTCCGCATTTGTGGCACAGAATCAGTCCCTCAAAAGTCTTGTCGTGTTTTATAAGAATAATATCACTCCCGGAATGTTCCCCGAAATGTCCAAACAATTGTCACGATTAACACAATTACGGGAATTGAGACTAATTTCGCCATTAATTCAACAGAATTTATTGTCTGAGTCTTTGCGTACAATTGGCTTAAACTGCAAACAACTGAAACACTTGTCATTTGAATTGAGAGGATATAACCCACCACTCGATGGCAACGCTTTGTTGTCATTAAGATGTTATCATCGATTAAAACGATTTGGTTTAACACTCTTCGGGACCATCGATGAGGATCTGTTGGAACCGTTGAAACTCTGCCACCGATTAACACATCTAACACTATATGCAAAGCAAATGAATTATAAATTGTTTGATAATTGCGACAAAAATTGGCCGCGACTTCAATACTTTTGCCTTAAAGTCATTACAATTACTGACGAGTTGTTGGATCACATCTCAAGACTACCGGCGCTGCAGTTTCTGAGGATTGTATGCCGACATGACATCGATATCAAAGATAATGATTTCTCGCATCTGTTGTCCAGAAGTACTAAACTAAAGAATATTGAAATCCGTATAAACAAAGTCTCAAAGTATTATTCAAAGTAAAATTTTAATGAAATGTTAAGTGATTTATAAGTTTAAATGAATTGTTTTAAATATAGTAAAACATTTATAACACTAAATCTAATAT
This sequence comes from Medioppia subpectinata, assembly GCA_905368565.1. Classification (NCBI taxonomy): domain Eukaryota; kingdom Metazoa; phylum Arthropoda; class Arachnida; order Sarcoptiformes; family Oppiidae; genus Medioppia; species Medioppia subpectinata. The sequence continues at coordinate 14,856 of CAJPIZ010000253.1, forward strand.
TTATGTTTTATAACTATTACAGAATGTAATAATTTTATTAATTTAATTATTGGTTAATTTATAGATATTAATTTAGTTAACATTAACTTTCTTAACGTTTCAAACATTTCTTTATTTGTTTTAAACTTTATTTAGATATATTTAAAAATATAAAATATATATTTATTATAATTAATAATTGCTTGTATTTTTTACTGCTTTCCTGAAATAATTTTTATAAAATAATTTACCCGCAAATAATTTTTAAAGCATTAAAAATATACATTATTTACTAATTGTGAATTACTATTGCCAACAAAATACAGTATTTTGTATATTTTACATGAAAATTATTCTTATTTTGTTTATTGAACATTGTTTTATTTATAAAATACAAATCTCTTTATTAAAAATAAAAATTTAATTTACATATAAGACATATTTAATTATTCATTGTTCAATAATATTTTTACTGCATTTATTTATGAAATTTTACTTTATTATAATTTTATTTATAATAAATATAATTATTTATTAAGATGAAAGTCTAGCGATACTGCACTGTTTTTAATCATTATCTTAGTAAAATATTGACGATAATAATAAATTAATGTTGTGCAATTAATCTGAAATCAACATAAATAATAATTATAATTTTACGACACATTTCTAATAAACTAATATTTTCCAGTTTTAATAAATTGTTGTTTTTGTGTAAAATTGTAAAGTTAATAAACAATCAAATAATTATCCAGGTTATGTTAGATCTGCAATAACATTGCTTTGAGTACACATTTGACCACAAATTATAAGTAATTAAATTTTAATAGTTTTGATTTTAAGGAATGAATAAAATTCAAAAATTCATTGATTATAATGAAGAATAGTCTCACATTCTGTGACACAGAATCTGTGTTTAGAATTTCATATACATATGTATAATATGTTAACTCCTATGAAATTATATATACCGTAGTATTAGTCCTATTATATAGTGTTATAACACATATTATAACAATAATGAGTGTTATTATAAATAGTATCACAATATTATAAATAAATTTATTATTTGTATGTAATGTAGTTATGATATAATGTTTTGTGTGCCTAATATGGTATATGAAGGTCGGTATCCAAATAATTATTAATAGACAATTATTTACATCATTTCTCGTTAATAAACATTTTATTTGATCCCAAAATATGGCACAACAGATGAAACACACGAAGATATCACTCAAGACCGCAGATGACGGCAATGAAAATAACAGACAACAGGTTTTTGACATAACAATTGATTCATTCTCTAATTTAAACTCTCATTTAGTCCGACATCTATGCGAAGGACTCAATGGACAGATTCGGTGATGACATGTGTGGACTCATATTATCCTATCTGTCACTCGAAGATCGGTTTCGATGTGAATGTGTGTCCAAACAGTTCCAGAGGACAGTCTTCGAGAGTGTTGTGGACATCATTCTCTATTCCAAACTCATTAAACTAATACAAAACACAAACCAAACAATTACTCAAACTATGGAAAGAATGGCTAAAAAGTGTCCAAATATTCAAACAGTTGACTGTAAAGGAATTTGTCTCTCACTTGAAGTACACATTTCCGAAGTGTTGCAACCATTTCGGGACAATTGTCTGCATTTGCGTGACATTTATTGTAGTCTTGGGGAACACAGCAGCCAATGGATCCCTACGTACGGACCACTGGTCACACGTGTTAGAATGGTTGACCCTGATCACAATCTAGCACTTATTCATTGCCACCGGTTGTCTCTATTATGTGTCGACGAGTTTTACGAACTCTTTGACGGGATTTCTGGACAATTATTAGTGAAGAATTTGAAAAGAATTTATATAAATGTTAGTCATAACAATTCGCCAAATATGGCACAAGTGTCTGCATTTGTGGCCACAAATCAGTGTCTGAAATATATATCAGTATATATGAGTGACGCCCCCATTGTGTCTTCACATCCAATTATAAGCCAATTGTCACAATTATCACAATTACGGGAAATATCACTGACTTTCACAGAAATGGATGGCAACCAATCGCTGTACAACTCTTTGCGCGATATTGGCCTCAATTGCAAACAATTGAAACGATTATCACTTAATTTGTGCGTAAAAACGCCGGAATTCAATGTCCACACATTGGATGCGTTAAGATTTTATTCTTACTTAAATCGAATTAATTTAAAAACATCTAGAATTGGCCGACAAAGTATGGAACCGCTTATCTTTAGCGAGAAAGTGTTGGAACCGTTGAAACTTTGCCACCGATTAACACATTTAACGCTAAAAGTATGGGAAATAAGCCGTAAATTTTTCTTTAATTGTGACAAACATTGGCCACGACTTCAATACCTGTCCATCGATGAGAAGAACCATAACTTTAATTTTAAATGTTTGGATCGCATCTCAAGACTACCGGCGCTGCAAACATTGAAAATTGGGAGTTGGGATCAATTCTATGATCTCTCGGATAATGATTTCTGGGATTTATTGTCCAGAAGTCGTAAACTCTAAAACATTGAAATTTATAAAAATAACAATTATTTTCCTAAGAAATTATTGAAGTATTTCGGCCGCAAAAACGGATTATTGTTTTTGTAATTTATAAATGAAATACAATTTAAAAAAATAAGATCTTAATAAAATAAAAATGTAAATACAATTTGATTATGCATTGATTGTCGCAAAGAATATTCTTGTATTTTGTGCGCAGAATTTGGTGTATATTATATATTGTGCTTGAAATGCCTTAACTCTCATCAAATTGAATCTATCGTAGTATTAGTGCTATTATATACATTATGTACATATAGTTATATAGTCATGTAGTTATATAACACATAGTGTTGTAATAAATAGTATTAAAATATTATTAATGAATGTATTATTTGTCTGTAATGTAGTTATAATGTAATGATTGCATACCGTATAAGGCATGTGAGGATTGAATATAATAATAATAACAAAAATTAATTGTTATTAATTGAATTAATTATAAAATCACTTCATTTTATCCCAAGAAATGGCACAACAAATAAAACGTCTCAAGACATCACTTGTCACCGCAGATGACGGCATTAGACATACGGTATTTGACAAACAGTTTAATGAATATTGACTTTTAATTATATGTAATATTGATTTTTCACACATTTTAGTCACGAATCTATGCGAAGAACTCAATGGACAGATTCGGTGATGATTTGTGTGCACTTCTCTTGTCTCATCTCTCAGTCGAAGACCGCTTTGAATACGAATGTGTGTCAAAACAGTTCCAGAGGACTGTCTTTGACAGTGTTGTGAAAATTATTATCAGTCCTTTTATCATATTTAAAGCAATAAAAAATGAGTCAATTTATGAAAAAATTGGTAAAAAGTGCCGCAATATTAGGATAATTAACTGCCGAAGAATTATACAATATGTGGACCACAATCCAGACTTATTGTACACTTTGGTAGATAATTGTCAGCATTTGCGGGAAATATACTGCGAGTTGTGGTCAAACAGCGACCGATGGATTCGTACGATCGCACCACTGGTCACACGAGCGACCGGTTATTGGAATGAATTACTCATTCATTGCCACCGATTATCTCGATTACACGTCAACTCGTTATCCGATGTCTTCGACAGCACTTCCGGACAACTACTGGCAACTAATTTACAGAAATATTCCTCATTTTATAATCATAACGAAAATCACAGCCAATTGCCGGCATTCGTGGCCGAGAATCAGTGCCTCAAATGTGTTTCACTATCTTTGTTAAGCCATTGCGGAAATAATAGCAAAACAGCCCTCGGATTACTGTCCACACAATTGTCACGATTAACACAATTACGGGATTTGAGACTCGGGTTAGAGATAACTGACAACAAACACCTATTGTACAACTTTTTACGTATAATTGGCTTAAAGTGCAGACAATTGAGATGTTTATCACTTAACTTACGCTTAAATAGCGCTAAATTCAATTACAAGACATTGGATCCGTTAAAATTTTATTACAAATTAAAACGATTAGAATTGACATTCTTTTCACAAGGTAAAATTATGAAAATCAATGAATGTCACAATATATGGAAAATGTTGGCACAATTAATAGATAATTGTCTAAAACATTGGCCACGACTTCAATACCTATTAATTTGTGTTGAGTATAACGAAATAAACACCGAGTGTTTGTCACACCTCTCAAGACTACCGGCGCTGCAAATGCTTGTCATCGAGAGTTGGGATCAAAGCAATGATCTCTCAGATAATGATTTCAATGATCTGTTGTCCAGAAGTCCTAAACTCAAGAACATTGAAATCAGGGGAAAGAATGGCTCAAAGTTTTATTGCACTAAAGGTGCATATAATATTTAAATATTCCAAATATTAATAATACGTGAATTTAATAAAGTATTTCAAACTAAATCTCTCTCTCTCTCTCTCTCTCTCTCTCTCTCTCTTCTTCCTCTCCCACTCACTCATATACAGTATAAATATACATGTAGTATGTATTTAAACAATATTACTTATATTTAGTGTTATATACATGTACTCTACTGTACGTGTCTGTAATGTCATACTATAGTAGAATATTCTTATTCTGTACGCAGAATCTGTATCTCAATCACAACCACTGTATTGTCAAATACATTGAAAAGTCTACTAACACTGCGGTATTCATTGTATAGTGAATCGACTCTAGTATTTACTCTAATTTTGTTGTGTATAATGTAATTGAATAATATATTCGACAGTTACTGGTTTATTAGATTCAATAAGAGTATCAAGATTTATTTTGAGTGGTGTATTAAAAATAATATATATTGTAATTTGTATACTAAACTATCAAGGTGGTTTACTGTTAATTTTTTTTTGTTCATTTTATATAACAGATATGAATAAAACTATTATGCATTCCTATAGCTATACTGTGTATTAAACAATTGATCGAGTTATTAATAGTGACGTTCCTATAGAAACATAACCTTAACTCTATTATTCAATTGTTATATAATAACATTATTGCCATTTATTTAGACATTTATTGGCATTTTTAATATAAAATATCCTTAAATAAATTTATAATCAAAACTATTCATACAATCACTTCATTTGATCCCAAGATATGGCACAAAATTTGAAGCACTTAAAGACATCACTCGAGACCACAGATGACGGCAATGAAGATATAAAACAAGAGGTTTTGACAATCAATTGTCTATTTATTGAATTTTAATTATTTTTGCTCACATTTTAGTCACAAATCTATGCAAAGAATTCAATGGACAGATTCGGTGATGATTTGTGTGCACTTCTCTTGTCTTATCTCACATTTAAAGACCGATTCCGATACGAAAGTGTGTCCAAACAGTTCCAGAGGACAGTCTTTGAGAGTGTTGTTCACATTGATATTGACCACAGTTTTATGTATAAATGGATAACTGAGTCTTCATATAAAAGCGGAGAATTGAAACAACAATTTATAGACAATCAAAGTCTGACAACAATTGCCATAAAGTGTGCAAACATTCAGACCATTGACTGCCGAGAAATACATGAATGCTTTCATAACAATATATTAATTAACGAACGCCTTCCGGAAGCGTTGCATATATTTCAACACTATTGTCGAAACTTAAGGGAAATTTATTGCAATTTATGGCAAAATACTGAACAAATGGTCGCAGTTTTCGGGCCACTGATTACTCATTTTGCAAATTGTGATCTAAAAAACAAACAATTACTTATTCATTGCCACCGATTGTCTGAATTAATGGTCCACTCGCTATCCGATGTCTTCGACACCACTTCCGGACAACTAATGGTAAAAAATTTGCAAAAATTTGAATTCACGTGCAGTCGTGGCGCTGATAACCAAATGTTGGCCGCAGTGGTGGCCGACAATCCATTCCTCAAAAAGATTGTCTTACATTATAATAGAAACGAAATTCCCGACACTCTTCCCGAACTGGCCGTACAATTGTCACGATTACCGCGATTACGAGAATTGGTGCTGTATTTTAGCCCAAATCATATGCAGTACTCAATGCAAGAGTTTTTGCGTATATTTGGCCAGAATTGCGGACATTTGCAAAAATTGTCGCTACAATTCTTGGGCCAGAATTCCGGTCTTAATATCCAATCGCTTGAATCGTTAAAATTTTACCCACAATTAAAGCGCTTAAAATTAAGTTTAATGTCCGGCGAAAACGATACTTATTTCTCAGTGAATTCGTTCAGATATTGCCAGAGATTAACGCATTTAACACTTGGTTTAAGGAATTTTAAACCCGATTTCTTCACGGATTGTCACCAGTATTGGCCACGACTTCAATGCCTATACATTGATACTTACGATCACATGATTGACAGACATTGTTTGGCACACATCTCGAGATTACCGGCGCTGCGAACTCTGGAAATTAAAGACAATTATCGTGATATCAACAAAAGTAATTTCGAGGCCCTGTTGGTCACAAGTCATAAACTTAAAAACATTAAAATCATTGAAAATAAAATCACTAGAAATAGGGGAAGGCCGAAATTAAGGTAATGAGGGGGGGGGTAAATGTAACCGTGTATGGGAATAGGGTAAAAAGTATAGCTTTTATTTTACTTTTCCCGATAAAATGTTTATTCATTTCAAAATACAATTTTAATCTTTCTTCATTACATTGTTTTCAAATGTATTGTTAATTTAATTTAATATTTGTTTCATGAAAATGAAACATTTAATGTTTACATATTGATTAGTTATATTGTTAAATGTAATATTATAAAGGCCCCAGGGCAGTTTTTCTCCGGGATTGTCCGGTTTTCTGCCATAATTATACTTATATTAATACTACAAAGTAATATCACACTTAATAACATTTAGTTTAAGTTATAAACACTTAATTTTATTAATTTAAAATTCATTAATATTCGAGATATTATTGGCGTAAAAATTGTTTAAATATTAATTGATTTCTAAATTACTATTTAATTTTTATTTTTGTAATTCATTTGATTTAAGTTATAAGAAATAATGTTTAAAAAATTTAATATTTGTATAATTATAATTAAATTCAAATATTATATTAAGTAATTGTTGTTTAAATAAATGTTTTAAATTATAATCAATTAATTTAATTAAAAACTATTTTTACAATTCATTCAAAACCTGTGGACAAGACTTGAGTGAAAAGTTTTGTTTCAATTTTTACGTCAAACAGAAGTGAAGTCTATATTCGGGACGTAATTAATGGTTGAATAGAATGTCATTCAAAGTGATTGACATTTGGCTGAGATTTGAATCAATTCAGTCATTCAATCACTTCATTGGATCCCAAGATATGACACAATAGTTGACACAAACGATGGCATCACTCGAGACCACAGATGACGGCGAAGGAGAGGACAGACAACAGGTATTTGACAAACAATTGACTGTTTATTGAGTTTTAATTGTATTTATCACTCATTTTAGCCGCAAATCTATGCGAAGAACTCATTCAACCGTTTCGACGATGACTTGTGTGGACACATATTGTCTTATTTACCGCTAAAAACCCGATTCTTTTACGAAAGTGTGTCCAAACGGTTCCAGAAGACAGTGTTGAAGAATGTGGTGGACATCGACTTCTGTGTCTTCAACGGACTCTTCAGACTAATCCCATACACAATGAGTCAAACGTTGGTCACAATCGCCCGGAAGTGTCCAAACATTGAGACCATTGACTGCCGGCAAAACCGACCACTTTATGGACGCTCTGCTAAAGTGTTGACAATATTTCGTAATAATTGTCACAATTTACGCGACATTTACTGGAAATTGGATTCAGATTATCACCAATTGGTCGCACAATTCGCACCAATGATAACGCGAACGCATTGTAATCCAAACGCATACCATTTGCTCATTCAATGCCACCGATTGTCTCATTTGCGAGTTTCATATTTGCCGGACGTCTTCGACACCACTTCTGGACAACTATTGGCCAAACATTTACACAAATTTGAATTCAATCACAGTTTGACTGCGAGTGGAGTACTCTTTGAGGCATTCATTGCCGGCAATCAGACCCTTAAGAGTCTGACTATATATCCGTCGATCGATTGTCCAAAGAATATGAATGAAGTGACGGAACAGTTGTCACGATTACCACAATTGCGTGAATTGACACTTCATTTACATCTAACCGATTGCCAGACATTGGATTCATTGCCGTTTTGTCCGCAATTAAAACGATTGAAAATAGATATCAATGAAAATATCTCTAAGAAAATGTTGGATCCGTTGAAAGACTGCCGAAGATTAACGCATTTGACTCTTTCTGGATATGAAATGGCCATCAATTCGCTGTTCAACAGTTGTGCCAATCATTGGCCGCGACTTTACTGCCTAACCATTGACAGAGGTTTTAAGATAGACTCCAAGAGTTTGGATCTAATCTCAACACTACCGGCGCTGCGAACGCTTGTAATCTCGTGTTTGAGTGGATGTCTGAGAGATAATTGTATTGAAGACCTGTTGTCTAAAAGTCCGAAACTAAATAAAGTTAAAATTCATTCATTTTCCAAAACATTTTGCCGTAAATATTGAAATCAATATTTAAACAGATTTTGCATTTAAACTATTAATACAATTACTTTATTTGTTTCTAAGATATTTCCCAACAGACGGAACACTTGAAGACATTACTCGAGACCACAGATGACGGCAATGAAGACAACATTCAACAGGTATTTGACAAACAATTGACTGTTTATTGAGTTTTAATTGTTTTTGTCTCACATTTATCCACAAACCTATGCGAAGGACTCAATGAATAGATTCGGTGATGATTTGACTGCACTTCTGTTGTCTTACTTTCCACTCGAAGACCGATTCCGTTGCGAATGTTTGTCGAAATACTTCCAAAACACAGTTTTCAAGAGTGTTTTGAACATTGATATCGATTACAAATTCAATCGACAAATAGGAAACCAAAGTATCACTAAAACAGTGGAAACAATCGCCACAAAGTGTCCAAACATTGAGATCATTGACTGTCGAGAAATAAGTTTCAGACATAGGAAACACATTCTCGAAGTATTGCAAACATTTCGAGACAATTGCCGAGATTTGAGAGAAATTTACATTCCATTGATTAATGGAAGCGACCAATGGATCCAACAGTTTGGACAACTCGTCACACGAATAGACAGCAACTGTTGTCCGATAAGACAATCACTTATTCATTGCCACCGATTGTCTCGTTTAAAGGCAAGTGATTTGTCGGATGTCTTCGACGACGATTCCGGAGAACTATTGGCAAAGAATTTGCAGTCATTTGAATGCAATTATGATTTGGATGCAAGTGATGAACAGTTGTCTGAATTCATTGCCGGCAATCAGTCCCTCAAAATTGTTTCAATACATGTTTTTGAGTCAATGGATATCGAAGAACTGATCCATCAATGGTCACGATTACCACAATTACGTGATTTGACACTTGATTTTGAGGGCATTGGTGGCCAACCTTTGCATTCGTTGACACTATTCCCACGATTAAGAAGTGTAAACATATTTAGCGATCAACCAATGAATGCGAAACTATTGGTTCCGTTGAAGGACTGCCAACAGTTAAGACATTTAGAACTCAGTTCACTAAAAATGGACACAAATTGGTGGTTGAATTGCGACAAACATTGGCCACGACTTCATTACCTATACGTTTGGGACAACAATTACAAGATTGAGACCTTTGAGCACATCTCAAGACTACCGGCTCTGCAAACACTGGTTATCAATAGTTTGGGTCAAAGTCTGAGAGATAATGATTTTGACGATTTGTTGGCCAGAAGTGCTAGACTTAAGACAATTGAAACGCGTGGAGAGTATCGATGTTATTATCGTAAACATTAATTTAGTTATTAAATACTATTTGTAAACTTTAATTTAGTTTTTATTTAATTTCAAAATTCATATTACAATTGTTTAGTTATTTTAAATTCATTTCAACGCATGATTTCTAACGTTATTTTGTATTACAATTTGTTGTTTAAATTTCAGTAATTTTTTAGATAAAACTTTTTTGTATTTCTTTTCTATTTTATAGTTATTGTTAATAATAACTAAATTAATTAATTAAAAACATTATAATAAAACAATTGTTTTTAATCAAAATACAATCAATAATAAATTGAAATTTCAAAATGTTGATTAATTAAAATATCTGAAATTAATTAAGTTTCGATATCTGTTCTGAGCTCACTTCAAAATTTTTGTTTTATGTCTAAATTTATTAAATATTTTAATTATTACGTGTAAACAATTTAAATTGTGGACAAATAAACTGAGAAAATACAATTCAAAATAATTTTGCAAATGTTTACAAATGGAAACTCAAGATGAATTAAAATATGAAATGAGATTACAATGAAAACTAAATATAATTAAATGTTTTGAACAGACAATAAATTGTTACAATTACTTAAATAAACTAAATGTTTATAAAATAAAAGTGGTTTAAATTATTACAACTTATAAACAATTGAATTGAGAAAACTATATTAAAAAATTATGACACAAATACCAAATGAATGAGTTTTACATAAGAATTAAAAACACTTTAAACAAAATTGAGTACAATTTCTAAATCATTAAACATTAGTTGCATTTTTACGTCTATAAAATTTGGACACACCGTTGACACGCATTTCAAATTGTTTGAGTTTAGGACTTGTGGTCAACAGATCTCTCAAATCAGTATATGTCAGGCCATCCCTTCCATTGCCTTCAATCTTAAGCGTCTGCAGAGCTTTCAGTCTTGAGATGCGGTTCAATGTCTTGACATCAATCGTCTGATTCCTGTGATTAATCAATAGATACCGAATTGGAGGCCAATGTTTGCCGCAACTGAACAACACATTGCTTTCCATTTGGCCTAAATATAGGGACAAATGTGTTACCCGTCGGCAGTGTCTCAACGGTTTCAGTAGTTTCAGATCGAAATTATCGAAGAGCTCGAAATGCAATCGCTTTAATTGCTGCCATTCTTTCAACGCTTCCAATGTATTGAATATCGGTTGGGAATAGGATTGAAACGCGAGTGTTATGTGTTTTATTTGTTTGTAATCGACGCCAATTGTGGGCAACGAGTCGTCCACTGAGTTTCCGTATAGATATAAATCCAGTGACACTTCCCGTAATTGTTCCCGAAATTGTGACAATTGTGCGGCAAATTGTTTGTAACTCTGGTTATCAATGGCTGAAACAAATGGTAGGGAATGAGAGTCAGCCACCAATTGGGACAACGCTTTGTAGTCATCGTTACGTTGAGGGGTAAATGAAAATGAGATCAATTTCTTCATATATAGCGCTTTAGAAGTGGTGCCGAAAATGCGGATCAAGTCATCGACACTCAGACGAAACAATTGGTGGATATGAATGACTTTGTGTTCTTCATGAGAGGTACAGAACGCTGCGCCGATTGATCTAAATTTTCGCACTTTTTGCTCACTGTTTGGCATAAATTTGACGCAAATTTCCCGCAATTTCGGGAATTTATGGCCAATTTTGGGAAACGCTTTGAGAATATCATTGATCCGATTGTTTAATTCAATTGTTAGACAATTAATAGTTTGAATGTTTCCACACTTTTTGCCAATTATTTTCAATACTTTTCTAATTTCACGGTTTGTTTTGTCCAAGTCTTGGATCAATTCGTCACTCATTTCGATGTCAACCACACTCTCGAAGACAGTCCTCTGGATCTGTTTGGACACACTTTCGTATTTAAAGCGGTCTTTGAGTGAGAGATTACTGTTGTTATCAACTGTGTTCAGCAGTGGTTTAGACAGGTAACTCAGAAAGCGTATCTAAACACCGATTTTACTCACTATTTTTGGTAATTTTGTTTTAACTTAAAATTTATTTGTCAGTTAACTAAATCAAATACTTGTCGTCCGTTGTCTTCATCGCCATCTCTGGCCGCGAGGGATGTCTTCAATTGTTTTACTTCTTGTGCCATATTTTGGGATCAATTGAATGAATGGTCGATAGAAATGTCGCCCAAATGTCAATCACTTTCCACTCATGTCTACGAAAACAATAATTATGTGTCAAATATGACAATAATTGTATGTTTTGTTTGTGTATAATATATCGACAATTGTCTGTATTTCTATGTTTCTAACAAACATATCAGTACTTCGCGCCGTAAATACAGTCTATAATCGTTATATTATTTTCACTTTTTTTAAGCCAATAAAACACGTAATCTATAAATGAAAAATACATTCAATTCCCGCTTTAACTGTCATAAAAGTCACTTCACTTATTCGTCCATATATTACGGCTTTTTATTCAAATAATTAGTTAATTATTTATATTCATATTTTATTGCATAAACATTATGTAATTTTTTATTTAATTAGTTTTTACTTTAAATTTAATTTTGATTAAGAAATAAAATACAAAATCAGTGAATATTTTCACATAAAGTGATATAAAATACATTCATTTAAAGTTTATATTTGAGACGTAATTCATGTTTAAATAAAAGTGATTTCTCTTTCAATGGTTTGTGATTTAAAATTGAAATCATTTGAAAATTTCAATCAAACCATTCGTACAATTGTTTCATCTGATCTCAAGATATGGCACAACCGGTGAAACACTTGAAGACTTCACTCGAGACCGCAGATGACGACGAAGAAGATATCATAGAACAGGTATTTGACAAACAATTGAAGTTTAAATTGAGTTTTCATTGTTTTTATCACTCATTTTAGCCACAAATGTATGCAAAAGACTCTTTCGATCGCTTCGGTGATGACTTGTGTGGAGTGGTGTTGTCTTATCTGTCACTCAAACAACGGTTTCGATTACAAGTGGTGTCCAAACAGTTGCGGAGAACTCTGTTTGACAGCGTTGTCGACATTGACATCAATGACGGACTCTTTCAACACAAAGACAATACAGAGACTGATATCGTGAGAGCGTTGAAAGCGATCGCAACAAAGTGTCCAAACATTGAGACCATTGACTGCCGAGGATTTGGATTTAATGACGGAAACAAATTCCTTCTCAAAATGTTTCACACAATTGGAGACCATTTCCCGAATTTTCGTTATTTTCGTTTCGATTGGTATGAAAACAGTCGCCAAAGGATTGAAACAATGAAATATTGGATACCAATGATCAGCTCTTCCCATCACTCACAACAGTCGTTGCTTTATTGCCACCGATTGTCTCATTTGACTGTCCATCACTTGAGCCATGCGTTCGACGCCTTTTCTCCCGAAATATTGCCGAAGAGATTGATGTCATTTGGATTCGCTTACCGCCGAAGCGATGACTATAAGCTTATGTCTCATTTGGACTATAAGTCCATTGAATTGATTTCTTTTGGTGATTACAACCCGATTGCGAACCAGAGTTTCGCGCAATTTGTGCACCAATTGTCACAATTGACTCAATTACGGCATTTGGGACTCGAATTATGGCTTCGCGGCAACTCTTTGACCGACTTCTTGGACACAATTGGCGTGAATGGCAAACACGTCAATGAATTAACGTTTGTGTTTAACACTTACTCCGAACAGAAAGTGCGAGCATTGGATTCGTTGCAAAACTTCCCGCAATTGAAAAGAATAATCTTATTTCTGTCGGGAGATATCGATTGGAAACTAATGGATTCGTTGAGAAAGTTTTGCCGAAGACTAACACATTTGTCACTCTATTTGGAAGAAGTGAACAACAATTTGTTGTTTTGTTGCGATAAAGAGTGGCCACGGATTCACTCCCTATTCATTCAGCACAAGAACAACGCCGTAGTCGTCGACACTTTAGAGCACATCTCAAGACTTAGAGATCTGCAGACACTTGTGATGGACGGCAATGGAAGC
>CAJPIZ010000254.1:0-28714 GCA_905368565.1 Medioppia subpectinata
GAATTGTGGTTAACGCATAGCATCGCGTGTGATCCTTGTTTAAATTTTGGACTACAGTATATCATAGTAATTAAATTAATGTAATACAAAAGGTAAAAATTTAATTAAATGAAAATTACAACAATAATAAATGCAATAAAAACATTTTTATTTAAAGTCTTATTTACTATTGAATGCATAGGAAAATCAATTGATCAATACATTTATGGTTATTATTATATTCAATGTACAGACAACAAACAAAATAAAAGGTATATGTCATAGTTATACCCTATAAACTAAAACAGTAATATTTATTAATAATAATAATAATAAGCACTTTATAGCAAACATTAAAATTAATTTATAAAGTATAATAATTAGTGGGCACGAAATAAACCAGTGATGCCTTCACAAGCATTATATTATTTTAAATTTAATGCACAGTTAAATAGCATTTAATGGTATTAAATAATATTGCCAAATAATTTTGTTATCATAAAAATTATATTGTTTTGAATTTATAATAATTTGTCTCATTTTAGGACAATTGGTAAACAAATACTTGAGACCGGATTCAGTGAATTCATGGCTACCATAGAGTCTAATGGTATGTATTTGTGGTAATTTTGATAATGAATTCAATACACTATCGGTTATCGGACGGCAATAAATGTCTATAACTTGCAGTTTTGATGAATAAATAATTATTTGTTCAAAATGTAAAGTATATATCAAATATATATCAAATATGTTTACAATTAAAGTTAAATGTGTTAAATGTTTGAATTGGTTATTTAAATCACAAATAGCTGTAAAACTATAGACATGTCCTTTGATTGTCAAACGTCTCAATCGGTGATAGTATTGAGTAATTGTTTGCATTAATTTCTGGTAATAATAGTTATCATCGATTATCAGATCCAGCGATAATCGGCATAATTTACGGCAATTATAACCGATTTGTTTCATACCATTTGCTATAATAGTGTTAAAAGTGTCTGAATAACAGGCAAACTTCAAATCAATTAATGCCACCATTTGTGACAAACCATTCATAAGTATAGCAATTGAATTGACTTAAAATTAATAAACAATGTTTAATAAAATTACTTTTAATACAATTATAGTTTATTATTAAATTAATTGAAAATTGAATACAAACATAAAAATATTTTAAGTATAAATTATAATCAATTTTTATAAATGCTTTAAAGCTATTTATTCTTCAAATGAACTGCATTTTTATGTCGATTTAAATCTCTCTTTGTTTTAAAACTTTTGTCACAACCATTGAAATCACATTTAAATGGTCTTTCGTCCGAATGATAGCGTTTGTGTTGATTGAGTTGTTGTTTATCTGAAAATTTTTTATCACAATTTTCTTCATCACATTTAAAGGGCGTTTTATTTAAATGAACACAATTTTTGTGTCGAATTAAATGTGATTGTTGTTTATAACTTTTATTACACTCATTGAAATCACATTTAAATAATTTTTCTTCCTTATGAATGCGTTTGTGTGTAATTAGATTTCCCTTTTGTCCAAAACTTTTGCCACAATTTTCTTCATTACATTTGAATGGCTTTTCATTCAAATGAACACAACTTTTGTGTTTATTTAAAATCGATTTTTTGGGAAAACTTTTATTGCAATCATTGAAATCACAAATAAATCTTAGATTTAAATGAACACTATTTTTATGTAAAATTAATTCTGATTTGGTTGTATAGACTTTAATACAATTATTATAATCACATTTAAATGGTTTTTCTCCCGAATGCACGCGTTTGTGTACAATAAGTCTACGTTTATCAGATAATTTTTTGCCACAATTTTCTTCATCACATTTGAATAGCCTTTCATTCAAATGAACACATTTTCTGTGTTTAACTAAATATGATTTATCGGTAAAATATTTGTTACAATTATTGAAATCACATTTATATCTCTTTTTTAAATGAATGTTATTTTTGTGATTAATTAAATGGGATATTAGTTTATAAGCTTTGTTACAATCATTAACATTACATTTGAATGACTTTTCTCCCGAATGACTCATTTTGTGTACAATTAAATTGCGATTAGTTGCGAAACTTTTGCCACAATTCTCTTCATTACATTTGAATGGTTTGTATTGTTTTTTATTCAAATGAATATAACTTTTGTGTTTTAATAAATATGATTTAGTTGTAAACCATTTGTTGCAGTCTTTGAAATCACAAACAAATCGATTATTCAAATGAACAATATTTTTGTGAAGAATTAATTGTGTTTTCCATTTATAACTTTTATTACAATTATTAAAATCACATTTAAATTGTCTAACATTTGAATGAATTAATTGATGTGAAAGTAAATTGCATTTGGGTTTAGTCTTGAAATGACAATTAGGCCAAAAACAGTGGAAATACTTATTATTATTATTATTAATTGTATTATTAATTGCAATCAAATTATAACTGTTTTTGATTTTATTCATTGAAAGCAATTTTTCACTGATTTTGAATGTTTTGCGATCAATTGTTTGATTGATATCTAAATTACACTTATCTTGTGATTCAATGTTTTCATACAAAACTTTATAATTTGAATTTAAAATACACTGAATTTTGGCTAATCTATGACACAAACTGTTGATTGCTTTCAACTGATTCTTCATTTCAATCAAATGCATGTCTTTGTGATTGATTTGATGTGTGGTTTGGCTGTCGTTGTCTTCGGTGGCCATCACTTCAACTCTAACTTTGGTTTAAATCTTATGTTTAATATAATTACAACTTTTGCCACAATTTATGGACAAATTAATTGTTTTAATCAATTGATTACTAAATTACACAAAATATACCATTAAATCACATAAACTACTCATTAAAACATCGATTGGTTTGTGATTAAAAATTATACAATAATTAAGCGATTGATTGGTATTTAAAGTAAACGTTTGGATAAATAAATCGCAATCAAAATGTGGACACAATTTGGGTGTAAATTGTGTTCACTTTCGGCACTCAAACCACAAATCAATTATTAATTCAATAAAATAATTAAAAACACTTAAAACTAAAGACAAAATCAAAACTTTTGCCACAATTTATAGACTAACCGTTTATTTCAATATTTCAAGCATTGACTCAACTCTGACTCACTTCCTGTTCACACAAACCAATCATTGATTTAATATAAAGTTTTTATAATTTTTATTCCCTTTTATTGTTCCCAATGTTTGGGAATATTTCCCAATAATTTAACACAAAATATTCATTTTGTGAGAAAAACAGAATATAACAAAATAGATAGTAATTTGATTACAATTAATTAATATTAAAATTATGTTTAATAATAAAAACACTTTTAATACAATTATGGCATTAAAAATTTTACACAAACTTTTTATTGCATTTAATATATTCTTCATTTCAATTAACGAAATATTTATTAATTTTGAACACATTTTATAAATGATTTTTAAACTCAAACCAAAAGCATTTATATTCAACACTGATTGCAATGAAACACACGTGTAGTTCATATGTTGGACCTTATAAACAAGTATTTCAATGCACTACATGCTATGCCCGGGACAACAATTTACCAGTTATTAGTTGTTATTGTGGATTAAGTCCTATTATCATAATCCTTATCTCAAAATTTAATACATACACTTCGATACTGTGTATTTTACATATGTACAATATTTTAATTTCTGCTCATGTATACCGGTTTCATTTATTAAAAACTCAATTGTTTTCAATTGTTTGGCAAACTTTGAAAAAAAATAATAAGTTAATTGTTTTGGCCGTTAGTTTGTCATCAACTTTAAAGTTAACATGTTGTAAGTTATAGAAATGTTTTACCATCATGTTCAATATTAGATCAGTTAATTTATCACCTTTATGCATTTCAATATAATGCGTAATACGAGTAATATTTACACACAAATAATATTCACAAGTAATTTACTATCAATCAATTTCTTGTTTATTCTTAACTTACGGTTCAAAAGGTAAGTAAACAATAGGTTTGTATCGATTTCTGTCTGTGTATTGAATAGCAATCGTTGCCATTGAGTGGACACACATTCACACCGGAATCGGTCCCTAAATATTGGTCTAATATAAATTAATTTCAATTTTGCACCTGATTTTTATGAGGTGAATTTTCTCACACCTATAAAATGGACTTAATGTGACTTATTTTTAATTTTCTACCTGAGGTGATTATGCCTACGGCTGTTTTCCACATGAATATTGGTCTAATATAACTTATTTTCAATTTTGCACCTCATTGTTATGAGCTTATTTTGCACAAACTTATTTTCCACCTTAATATTTGTCCAATATATGACTTCTCAATTATTAACCACAAGTTAGACTTTGCCCCTCAGCTCCCATAGGAAATACATTATATCTATGCCTACGAATATCCGAATTTTCCCGCTCTGAGAAATATAACTTATTAAAAATATGGCACCTCATTTTTATGTGGTGATATTGCCCACACCTGTTTTCCACCTTAATATTGGTCTACTATAAATAAATTTCACTTTTTCACCTGGTTTTTATAAGGTGCTTTTTCGCACGCCTGTCTTCTACCTTTAAAATTGGTCTAATATAAATTATTTTTAATTTTTCACCTGGGTGAATTGGCCTACGCTTGTTTTCCACCTGAATAATGGTTTAAGATAACTTATTTTTAATTTGAATTTGCAAATAATGGTCATATTTGAATTATAAATGTATTAGCATTGTTTTTATCACGATATTAATAACACAGATTATAATTTATTAATTTTATATAAAGATTACTTTACAATATTATCCATTTAAATGAACGGATCTTTTGTGTCGATTTAAATGTTCATTTGTTGTGAACATTTTGTTACAATCAATGAAATCACAACTAAATAGCTTTTCTCCCGAATGCCAGCGTTTGTGTTGATTTAGTTGTTGTTTATTTAAAACAATAATTCAGAACTTATAACAAATATTATTCATTTAAATGCACTTTAAATTCAAACAACAAAATGAAGGATAATTTTGTTTAATATAATCAAAGTTAAAATTACAGACAAATATATTATAGAAAACAGATTTTATTAATGAAAACAGTTTAAAAATAATTATTGCATAATATCTGTGAAACAAATGAAAAACTAAACAATTGTTTTGAAATTAAATATTAATACAAACATAAAAATTATGAAACATTTATTGATAATAATATTGATAAATGTGTAAAATTATTTATTCTCCAAATGACTGCCATTTTTGTGTTGAAATAAACTTCGTTTTGATTTAAAACTTTTGTTACAATTATTGGTTTCACAAACAAAAGGTTTTTCTCCCGAATGAAAGAGTTTATGTCCAATTAATTGTGACCTTTGACCAAAAGATTTGCCGCAATTTTCTTCAACACATTTAAATGGCTTTTGTTTTAAGTGAACACAATTTCGGTGAATAAGTAAATCACTTTTTCGTATAAAACATTTATTACATTCATTGAAATCACATTTAAATGGTTTTTCTCCTGAATGTATGGCTTTATGTTTGTCGCGATCGTGTTTTCGACCAAAACTTTTGCCACAATTTTTTTCATTACATTTGAATTGTTTTTCTTTCAAATGAACACAACTTTTGTGTTGACGTAATGAATGTTTGTTTGTAAAATTTTTGTTACAATTATTAAATTCACAAATAAATGTTATATTCAAATGAACCCTATTTTTGTGTTGAATTAAATTTGGTTCTGATTTAAAAGTTTTGTTACATTCACTAAAATTACAAGCAAAAGGGGTTTCTCCCGAATGTTTGCGTTTGTGTTGCATTAAAAGCTTCTTTTGACCAAAACCTTTGCCACAATTTTCTTCATTACATTTAAACGGCTTTTCCTTCAAATGAACACAACTTTTGTGTTCAAATACATATGCTTTTGATGTAAAACTTTTATTGCAATCACTGAAATCACATTTAAATCTCTTATTTAAATGAACGCAATTTTTGTGTTGAGTTAAATTTCCATTTGTTTTAAAAACTTGATTGCAATTATTATAATCGCATTTAAATTGTCTAATATTTGTATGAATTAATTGATGAGTTGTTAAACACTTTTTATGTTTAGTCTTGAACTGACATTTAGGCCAAACACAGTGTAAATATGTATTTGAATGAACAGTATTTTTGTGTTCAATTAATGAGAATTTCTGATTAAAACTTTTGTTACAATTATTGAAATCACATTTAAATTGCCGTTCATTTGAATGAATTAATTGATGATTAGTTAAACTATTTATATATTTAGTCTTGAATTGACAATCAGTCCAAAAACAGTGAAAATATTTATCATTTTTATTATTAATTGCAATCAAATTATCGCTGATTTTAATTTCATTAATTGAAAGCATTGTTTCACTGATTTTCA
The DNA here is from genome assembly GCA_905368565.1 of Medioppia subpectinata. Lineage (NCBI taxonomy): Eukaryota > Metazoa > Arthropoda > Arachnida > Sarcoptiformes > Oppiidae > Medioppia > Medioppia subpectinata. The sequence continues at coordinate 6,401 of CAJPIZ010000254.1, forward strand.
ATGTTTTGCAATCAATTGTTTGATTGAAATCCAAATGATTTATTGATTCAATCGTTTCATTCAAATCACTATAATTAGTATTCAAAATACATTGCATTTTGTCTATCGTTTCGCAGAAAACCTTCATTTTATTGAATTTATTCCTCATTTGATTGAAATCCAAGTCTTCTATCACTTGAGCCCACGTTTGGCTCGAGTTGTCTTCGGTGGCCATCACTTCATCGACTCGTCGTTACCCAAAGTAACCATTGTCTCAACACTTTGTCCACGACTTCACTACTCATTCAAGTATTCAATCCCTCAAACTGTCCGTCTGTTCAGCACTAAATTTTAATTTCAGTTAAACACAAATGAATAAAACAATTGGAAAATCACTTCAAATTAAAAACAAAATTTAAATTTTTGCTGCAATTTATAGACAAAAAACACATAAAACCGTTTATTTTAAGCATTGACTCAACTCTGACACACTTCCTGTTCACACATATCACTCATCCGGTTAAATAAAGTTTCGATAATTTTAATTTCAAATATTATTCCCAAAGTTTGGAAAATTCCCAATAATTCAAAACAACGATATTCTGTGGGAATATTTTGTTATGTTCATGAAATTTTTGGGAATATTTTCAAATTTAATGTCAAACATTTTTAGAGTTCATTATATGAATCAAATGTAAAATGCATTGGAAGTGAAATATCATTGGTTTTATCATTGAATGCATAGAAAAATCAAACGATTTTAAGCCATGCTTTCAAACACGTTGTCTATAAAATGTTGCAAATGTTTTGATTTTGTGTTTAAAAGTGTTTATCAATTATTTCATAAAATCTTTAATTGATTTGTGTTTAACTGAAGAGACGGACAGTTTTGGACGATTTAATACTTGAATTAGGAGTGAAATCGTGAACAGAGTGTTGGACAAAGTGTTGAGACAATGGATACGTTGGGTAACGACGAGTCAATGGCCACCGAAGACAACGACAGCCAAACGTGGGCTCAAGTGATAGAAGACTTGGATTTCAATCAAATGAGGAATAAATTCAATGAAATGAAGGTTTTCTGCGAAACGATAGACAAAATGCAATGTATTTTGAATACAAATAATAGTGTTTTGAATGAAACGATTGAATCATTAAATCATTTGGATTTACATTTCAATCAAACAATTGATTGCAAAACATTGAAAATCAGCGAAACATTGGTTTCAATGAATAAAACCAAAATCAGTGATAATTTGATTGCAATTAATAATAATAAATATTTCCACTGTTTTTGGCCTAAATGTGAATATAAAACAAAACGTAAAACTCGTTTAACAAAACATAAATTAATTCATTCAAATTTAAGACAATTTAAATGTGATTTCAATAACTGTAATAAAAATTATAAATGGAAATCACAATTAACTATACATAAAAATAGCGTTCATTTAAATAAAAGATTTATTTGTGATTTCAGTAATTGTAACAAAAGTTTTACAACAAAATACTATTTATTTCAACACAAAAGTTGTGTTCATTTGAATGAAAAGCGTTACATTTGTAATGAAAAAAATTGTAAAAAATGTTTTAATCAAAAATCAGTGCTAAATCGACACAAAATGATACATTTGATCGAAAAACCATTTAAATGCGATTTCACTGATTGTAACGAAAGTTTTGCAACAAAAGCTCAATTATATCAACACAGAAATAGCGTTCATTTAATTGAAAGATTTGTTTGTGATTTCAATAATTGTAATAAAAGTTTTCCATCAAAATATAATTTATTTCTACATAAAAGTTGTGTTCATTTGAAAGAAAAGCGATTCAAATGTAATGAAGAAAATTGTGGCAAAAGTTTTGCTCAAAAAACAACTCTAATTTCACACAAACGCATTCATTCGGGAGAAAAACCATTTAAATGTGATTTTAACGATTGTAACAAATATTTTACAAGAAAAGGAGATTTATATCAACACAAAAGATGTTTTCATTTGAATGAAAGAAAATTTAAATGTAATGAAGAAAACTGCGGCAAAACATTCCATTTTAGACATATTCTTAATGCACATAAATTCTTACATTCGGGAGAAAAACCGTTTAAATGTGATTTCAGTGATTGTAACAAAAGTTATACTAGAATTTCACATTTAAAACGACACAAATGTGAGGTTCATTTGAAGGACAAATAGTTTTTAAATTGTTGGGATTGACAATAAATTGTAATTACAATCATTTGTTGATATATTTGTGTATTTAATATTAAATTTAAAACAATTTTTAACAATGATATGTACCATAAATATTATTACACAACTGCTTTTAGTTTTTTTGTAAAGTATATTAATTGTGATTAAATGTAATAAAACTATAATCCATTTTGAAATTATTTAATCCAAAATACATTTATATGAATAAAAATTTAAACATATCTCAAATAATATTGTATTAATTTAATAAATAACAGCAAACAATTATTTAACAAATTTTATGACTTGATTTATCATGTTTAAATTACGTTTACCGGCACTAAATAATATTGCCAAACTACTTTGTTATCACAAAAATTATATTGTTTTGAATTTATAATAATTTGTCTAATTTTGGGACAATTGGTTAACAAATATTTGAGATCGGATTCAGTGAATTCATGTCTACCATAGAGTCTAATGGTATGTATTTTTGGTAATTTTGATAATGAATTCAATACACTATCGGTTATCGGACGGCAATAAATGTCTATGACTTCCAGTTTATGTGAATTCCTAATTATTTGCTCAAAATGTATATCAAATATGTTTACAATTAGCGTTAAATGTGTTAAATGTTTGAATCGATTATTTAAATCACAAATAGCTGTAAAACTATAGACATGTCCTTTGATTGTCAAACGTCTCAACCGGTGATAGTATTGATTACTTGTTTGCATTAATTGCTGGTAATAATAGTTATCATCGATTATCAGGTCCAGCGATAATCGACATAATTTACGGAAATTATAACCGATTTGTTTCATACCATTCGCTATAATAGTGTTTAATATCACTGAATAACAGGTGATCTTCAGATCAGTCAATGCCATCATTTGTGACAAACCATTCATCAGTATATCAATTGAATTGACAAAAATGTAATCAATTTTTACATCAATTGATTTCAAAGTACGTTTAAAATGTTGTATCAGTAAATTGAAACAGGTGAATTCATTTTTATAATTAAAACTAATTTTACGAAGGTTAGTTGATAAAATGTCCATGGGTAATATAGACAACAAATCTAGTGAATATAAATCCATATTAATATCGCATCGTTTGCTAATTTGTGTTAATTTATCGCAAATTATTAACATTTTATCCGATTGTGAGGGAGATATTGAAAACTCAATTGTTTTCAATTGTTTGGCAAACTTTGCGAAAAATAAATCCATTGTTTCGGCCGTTAGTTTGTCATCAACTTTAAAGTTAACATATCGTAAATTATGGCAATGTTTTATTACCATGATAATTATTAAATCACTTAAATTAGCCCATTTGTTCACTTCAATGCGAGTAATGTTTGTACACTTTTTAATTATGATAAGAAATACTGCATTAGATTTTTTAGTTGTCTTGAATTTACGGCCCAAACAGTAATCAAATAAATGTTTTGAATTGATATCTGTTTGTGTATTGAATAGCAATCGTTGCCATTGAGTGGACACACATTCACACCGGAATCGGTCCTCAAATGACAGATAAGTGAACAATACGTGACACAAATCATCACCGAATCTGTCCATTGAATCCCTCGATAAGCACTTCACTTGTGTATCATTTTTTGAGTCCAATATTCTTCTCATATAATTTCGGAAACTATTTGTATTGAAAACATTTCTCACAAATGAATACATGTTTTAGTTTTTGAGTTTTATTTAACTAAACATATAATGTAACTTGGTGTTTTATTAATTATTAGTTATTTATTTATTATAAATGACACTGTTAATAAACACACAATAAATTCATTAAAAAACAGTAAATTAATGCAATTAAAGACTATTAAAATGTATATTAAAACTCATAAACAATTAATATGTGTATTGACGTCAATGAATAAGGATATAAAATTGATAAAAACATGATAAAAGCAGAATACAAAGAAATTCCTTATGTATTTCTGTATCCCTTGTGCTGTATTTCTAACATTAGTAGAATTAAAATGACAAAATAAAATTTTAATACATCTATTAAAATAATGTTTTCTCAAAGAAGTTTGCGCAAAAATAATGGTGAAAATGCCAAAAATTTTATTAAAATTTTTGAATTTTTTTTAAATTTGCGAAATGAATTATCATTGTAAGCATATTTAAAATTGATATAAATTATGTTCGGTAATTACGTTATTCACTATAAAAAAACGTACATAACTGATACTAAATTTCTTAATTTTGATATAACTTTTATCGATTATGTCAGATTTGATAAATTCCTTCGGATCTCGATTCTACGCATCCATACCTTTCTATTGATATATAATATGACATGGTTATTTATAAAATAAAAGATTTGATTTTTAAAATTTTACCGATAAAAGTGGTCACTACGACCAGACCCGAAAGTATCTGGACATATGAAGTATATCACTCGACTACCTATTGAGTGTACTTTAATTTTATAACAATAAATCCAAAGTGCACGCTATCACACAGATGCGCATCCTTCTTTTTATAACGTTTAATTAATTTAAATGAATTTTATGTACAATATTGCAGTTCAAAAAATTATAATGTTTTTGATTTATAATAAATTGTTTTATTTTTGGACAATTAATGAAAAAATCTTTGAGACCAGTTTCAGTTGATTCACGCCTACCATAGAGTCTAATGGTATGTATTTTTGGTAATTTTGATAATGAATTCAATACACTATCGGTTATTGATTCACAAAAAATGTTTATATTGGTACAATCGATAAGTCTTTGTCTTCGGATAGATGCAGTGTAGATAGAAATGTAAAATTAATTTTATAATTTAGGGTAACATTCATAGGCACCAAAAACCAAGTTTCATCAAGATCGGATGATTGGTCTTTATTCTGGAATTTTTCAAAGTTTGTCGGTCGGAATTATTTTGAAAAATTTACAACAAAATATTTGACTAAAAATGATCTCATTTTTAAAGTGAAAATATTTTTACAATAGACATGTTTGGAGTTATGATTTAGTTATTGGTGTTCACTATTGGTTATCCGACAATAGTTTAGAGCAAGATGTCCAATTTTACTGAATTACCTAGACATAATATGTGTTGTGCCCTCCTTATCTACAAATAGTCATCCCTATATATCGTTACTTTATTTACAAAATAAATGTCTTTTTTGCTTTATAAAACATTTAGCGCACAATCTCTCCCTCTCCTCTATATAGCGTAACGTTATATTTGACTACTCATTATTATCCGGTTATATGGGAATAAATGGTTTAATCTTTTTTCAATCTTTTGGACACTATGGTTTAGAGCAGTTATCACAACATTATTTATAACGGGAATCAAATGCGAACCGACCGAACACAGCCCGCCAATCGGGTCGACTACCGATAATCAAATGGCCACAGTCCAGGCACCGGTCAGAGTTGGCCATTGAATATGATATGGATGTATACATTAGATATTGACAATATTGGAAGAGTAAGGGTTTTCTGATATCTCTAGTATTGTTTGAGCATGATCAATTAATGCACGATTTCAAGCGTCGGTAATCACAAAAACAGACCCCTTCCCATAGGAATACATTATTCTGCCTGGCTTTGTTTAAAAATTTCCAGAATAAAGACCAATCTTCTGATTTTAATGAAACTTGGTTTTTGGTGCCTAGGAATGTTACTCTAAATTTTAAAATTAATTTGACATTTCTACCTCCACTGAATATACCCGAAGACAAAGACTTATCGATTGACCCAATATATTGAAGTTTTGGTGATTTTATAATTATTTGTTCAAAATGTGTATCAAATATGTGTATATTTAGCGATATATGTGTTAAATGTTTGAATTGATTATTTAAATCACAAATTGCTGTAAAGCAATAATCATGTGTTTTCATTGATAATCCCGTCAATTGATTAAAGTATTTATTAATTGTTTTCATTAATTGTTGGTAAAAATCATTATCAAAAATCATCAAATCCAGTGATAATCGGCACAATTGACGGCAATTGATACCGATTTGTTTCATACCATTCACTATAATAGTGTTGAAAGTGTCTGAATAACAGGCAAACTTCAAATCAATTAATGCCACCATTTGTGACAAACCATTCATTAGTATATCAACTGAAGTGATGTAAACGTAATTAATTGTTACGTCAATTGATTTTAATATATGCGTAAAATATTGTGGCAACAAATTAAAACTGGCAAGTTCATTTCGGTAATCAAAAGTAATTTTATGAAGGTTAATTGATAAATTCTCTGTCGGTAATATTGATAACAAATCCAATGATTGTAAATCTATATTAATATCGCATCGAGAGTTAAGTTGAAACAATTTATTGCAAATTATTAACATTTTGTCCGATTGTAAGTCAGATATTGAAAACACAAATGTTTTCAATTGTTTGGCAAACTTTGAGAAAAATAAGTTTATTGTTTCGGCCGTTAGTTTGTCATCAACTTTAAAGTTAACATGTTTTAAGTCATGGCAATGTTCTACCATCATGATCAATATTTCATTACTTAATTGATCACATTTATGCATTTCAATAAAATGCTTAATACGAGTAATGTTTGAACACTTTTTAATTATAGTCACAAGTAATTTATAATTAATCAATTTCTTGCTTATCCTTAACTTACGATTCAAAAGGTAAGTAAACAATAGGTTTGTATCGATATCTATCTGTGTATTGAATAGCAATCGTTGCCATTGAGTGGACACACATTCACACCGGAATCGGTCCTCAAATGACAGATAAGTGAACAATACGTGACACAAATCATCACCGAATCTGTCCATTGAATCCCTCAATAAGCACTCCATTTGGGTATCACTTCTTGAGCCCAATATTCCTCTCCTATTGTTTTGAATACTTTTAAATTAAACTTAAAATAAAATATAAAGTTGTGTTATATCAACTGTGTAAATATAAAAATATTTAATTATGTTCAAATTAAATCACTTCTTGAGCCCAATATTCCTCTCCTATTGTTTTGAATACTTTTAAATTAAACTTAAAATAAAATATAAAGTTGTGTTATATCAACTGTGTAAATATAAAAATATTTAATTATGTTCAAATTATAGCTGTTTTATTAGTAAATCAACCATATAATATTTAATGTCAATGAAAACAAACAATAACAAGCATTTTTATTCATTGAATAAAACTTAAACATTATATCAAAACATATTATATACGAAATCACAAAATTATTGCATTGACGTCAATGTAATCGACAATTACTAATCACATAGAAAACTGATAAAATTTGATATAATACTTATAAAATAAATTCATAAATAATTCACAAGAATTATTGCTAACAATTATTAAAATAATAATAAATGTCAAATAAATTATCTTTGTAAACTTCGTTTGTGTTATTTCTTTATCACTAGTTCTATTGGTCTAATATAAATTAATTTCAATTTTGCACCTGATTTTTATGAGGTGAATTTTCTCACACCTATAAAATGAACTTAATGTAACCTATTTTTAATTTTCTACCTGAGGTGATTATGCCTACGGCTGTTTTCCACCTGAATATTGGTCTAATATAACTTATTTTCAATTTTGCACCTTATTGTTATGAAGTAATTTTGCCCACACCTATTTTCCACCTTACTATTGGTCTAATACATGACTTCTCAATTATTACACACAAGTTAGACTTTTCCCCTCAGCTCCCATAGGAAATACATTATATCTATGCCTACGAATGTCCGAATTTTCCCGCCCTGAGAAATATAACATATAAAAATGTGGCACCTCATTTTTATGAGGTGATATTGCCCACACCTGTTTTCCACCTCAATATTGGTCTACTATAAATAAATTTCAATTTTGCACCTGATGTTTATAAGGTGCGTTTTCGCACGCCTGTCTTCTACCTTTAAAATTGGTCTAATATAAATTATTTTTAATTTTTCACCCTAAGTAAATTGGCCTATGCTTGTTAATTTCTTTATCACTAGTTCTATTGGTCTAATATAAATTAATTTCAATTTTGCACCTGATTTTTATGAGGTGAATTTTCTCACACCTATAAAATGAACTTAATGTAACCTATTTTTAATTTTCTACCTAAGGTGATTATACCTACGGCTGTTTTCCACCTGAATATTGATCTAATATAACTTATTTTCAATTTTGCACCTCATTGTTATGAAGTAATTTTGCCCACACCTATTTTCCACCTTAATATTGGTCTAATACATGACTTCTCAATTATTACACACAAGTTAGACTTTTCCCCTCAGCTCCCATAGGAAATACATTATATCTATGCCTACGAATGTCAGAATTTTCCCGCTCTGAGAAATATAACGCATTAAAAATGTGGCACCTCATTTTTATGTGGTGATATTGCTCACACCTGTTTTCCACCTCAATATTGGTCTACTATACATAAATTTCAATTTTGCACCTGATGTTTATAAGGTGCGTTTTCGCACGCCTGTCTTCTACCTTTAAAATTGGTCTAATATAAATTATTTTTAATTTTTCACCCTAAGTAAATTGGCCTATGCTTGTTTTCCACCTGAATATTAATGTAAAATAGGTATTTATATTGTAATTGGTTAAGTAACATGGTTAAATAAAAATTAAAGGCATTGTTTATTCACTTTATTGTAATAAAATTACAAAATTGTCAATATTTTTGTTTATTGCTTCAATTATTGCAATAAATGGTTAAAGCCAACATTGTAAAGAATTTATATAAATAACTAATTATATTTCAAAATATTATCTCTAACTTGTAAGTAAGTTCATCAGTAATAAAATTATACAAAAGTTAAACATAAACAACTTGCTTGGGCTCGGCATCCGTCCAGATGTCGCCCGGCGTTACAAACCGTGGCTGACGTATAGATCGAGATGAGTTAAAAAGGGGAGGCGAGGGTAGTTGTTTCCAATTAAACATACTAGCAACTTTAGTTGCATTAAAAAAAACTATTCTACAATATTTGTTTATTTGATGTAATTTTTGTTAAATAATAAAATTTCAATAATAAAATACAGCATGTAATACATGGTAATAAATTGTTTACCTAATGATTTCATTCAATTACATAATGATTATTTGTTTGTATAAAATCTAATAAGAATTTTCATTCAATAATTGAAAACAATTTTTAAAAATCGCGTAAATTATCTCAAAAAATCAATTCTTATTATTTCTCTCGTTTTTCAACAATAATTAAATATTAAAAAATAGTTAATTAAACAAATCTAACCGTCATTTCAATCAATCGGAAAGAATTTATGAAAAGTGTTGAACAAATGAAAGGCAAAGACATGAAAAGTCATGTCATGAATGACGACATTCTGTGTCTTATATTCAAATACATTGATATCAAAGAGTTGTTTGGTTTGCAAACAGTTTGTCGACAATAAAAAGTGTTGAACAAATGAAAGGCAAAGACATGAAAAGCCATGTCATGAATGACGACATTCTGTGTCTTATATTCAAATACATTGATATCAAAGAGTTGTTTGGTTTGCAAACAGTTTGTCGACAATTCCTCGACACGAGTCAACAGGCGTTGGCCGCGAAGACAGGGCTCAGCATTGGTTACACTCGTAATGAATGGTCAGCCATCAAAATGAAGGACCCGCTGAACGTCGTCAGGGCTTTGGGATCAATTGGTCAAAGAGATGGACAGGAATTGGATTCAGTGCTGAAGAACTTTCGGAGAGTTCGGACACTATATCTGGAGTCAATTGATCTCGATTTCGATGCCTTCGCAATGATTATGAATCGCTTGCCATACGTCCAGTGCTTACACATGTCTACCGATCGCATCGTTTGGGCGCCGGAGAAGACAGTCGCCGCCGATTGGGTCCGACTTATGGCCAAAATCAAGCGATTGGTGATCAACTGGAGAGTCTCAGAAATGCCAGAATTTGCGAAACAAATTGTACGCCAATTACCAGCGCTTCAAAGCCTGGAGTTTAAGGTATTCCTCCGATTCAATGGCGAAGTACTGGTCCAATGTGTGCCACCGGCGGGCCTACGATCGCTAAAGACATACCTTAATGGTTCAGATTTTGAGATACTCGACACTTTGGCTACAAAATGTCCGCAAATGCGTGAGATATGCGTTGAAAATGGCATTGAATCTTATGAATGGCTATTTTCCCCACATTACTCGTTATGGTTTGAAAAGTTTACGACAATCTGCGAGCGGTTCCCACGACTCGTTAGACTCGACGTTGAATTGCGGGACATTTCGGGCAAAGAGTTCGCCGAAAACATCGCAAAGTTACCTGATTTGAGACATTTGGTGATCGGATCGCCGCGATGTGAAAGCATGCGTTTCGACACCACAGCTATTATGCCATACATTCAGCCTATGGTTAGTCTCCGCTCATTGAGTCTCAATGGCGTGACGTTTACGCCCCAAATGCTGTCCCGTTTGGCCGAAATGTTGCCGAATGTGCGCCAAATGTCACTCAATGCCATCAATTGGGACACATATTGGGACACACAATATACTGAGTTGTTTGACACATATAACGCACACATCTATTCAGTGATGCACTCATGTTTGAAAGTGTTGGTCCGATTGCCACAACTAAAGCACATGACATTCGGCTCATACTTTGACGCCTTTAAACTGAAGACATTGGATGTGTTGCTGGCATTGGATTCGCTGTCAATGCAATCGACAGACTGTCGTATCAGAGATTTGTGTCAATTTATAACCACAAGAGTTGCCCACAAGAAGACACTCTTCCGGTTGAAAGTGGAGTCCAAATACCGGCAAAGAGTGATCCGAAGACTCGACAAAATGAATGCCAAACTACCGGACAATTTAGTCTTCACCGCATTTTCTGAACATTTCTGAATATTTTCTGAACAAATTTCGAAATTATTTTAGTAAAACTGTTATTTCATTAAAAAACATTTGTTAAAAGTAATTATGTATTTATTTGAACAATGATTTGATATTTAATAAAAATAAATTTATAAAAATATAAATATAATTAATGAAACCTAAATATAAGCAAAAATTTATACCAAAAAATGGTTTCCCTAATGATTTCATACAATCACTTAAATAATGATTATTTGTTTGCATAAAATCTAATGATAGGAGTAGTCATTCAATAACTAAAAACAATTTTTAAAAATCGCAAAATAATTTCAAAAATTTAATTCTTGTTATTTCTCTCGCTTTTCGATAAAAAGTAAATATTGGAAAATAAGTTATTTTAAATAACTAATAAAACAAATCTAACCGTCATTTTAATCAAAACAGTTTTCATTCAATCCATAGAAAACGAGTATTTATTGTAAAGAATTCATAAAAGTGTTGAACAAATGAAAGGCAAAGACATGAAAAGTCATGTCATGAATGACGACATTCTGTGTCTTATATTCAAATACATTGATATTAAAGAGTTGTTTGGTTTGCAGACAGTTTGCCGACAATTCCTCGACACGAGTCAACAGGCGTTGGCCGCGAAGACAGGGCTCAGCATTGGTTACACTCGTAATGAATGGCTGGCCATCGAAATAGAAGACCCGCTGAACATCGAGAGGGCTTTGGGATCAATTGATTTCTCGGATCAAAAAGATGGACAGGCATTGGATTTAGTGCTGAAGAACTTCCGCAGAGTTCGGACATTATATCTGGAGTCAATTGATCTCGATTTCGATGCCTTCGCAATGATTATGAATCGCTTGCCATACGTCCAGTGTTTACATATGTCTACCGATAGTATTGTTTGGGCGCCGGAGAGGACAGTCGCCGCCGATTGGGTCCGACTTATGGCCAAAATCAAGCGATTAGTGATCGGATGGGGTGTCACAGAAATGTCAGAATTTGCGAAACTAATTGTACGCCAATTACCAGCGCTTCAAAGCCTTGAGTTTAAGATCTATGGATTTAATGGCGAAATACTGGTCCAATGTGTGCCACCAGCGGGCATACAATCGCTAAAGACATATCCGAACGGTTCCGATGTCCAGACACTCAACACATTGGCCACAAAATGTCCGCAAATGCGTGAGATTTGCATTGAATATGGTATTAATTTTTTCTCCCATAACTCCGTATGGTTGGAAAAGTTTACAACAATCTGCGAGCGGTTCCCACGACTCGAACGACTCGCCATTGAATTGGCGGACATTTCGGGCAAAGAGTTCGCCAAAAACGTCGCAAAGTTACCCAAATTGAGACATTTGGTGATCCAATCGCCGTATTTTGAAGGCATGCGTTTTGATACCACAGCTATTATGCCAAACATTAAGCCAATGGTTAATCTCCGCTCATTGAGTCTCATTGGGATCACGTGTTCGCCGCAAATGTTGTCCCGTTTGGCCGAAATGTTGCCAAATGTGCGCCAAATGTCACTCAATGCCATCCATTGGGACACAAATAAGCCTTTGTTTGCCGAATATAATGAACACATCTATTCAGTGATGCACTCATGTATGCAAGTGTTGGTCCGATTGCCACAACTCAAGCACATGACATTCGGCTCCGACTTTGACGCCATTAAGTTGAAGACATTGGATGTGTTGTTGGCATTGGATTCGCTGTCATTGAAATCGGGAGACTTTAATGTCAGAGATTTGTGCCAATTCTTGACCACAAGTGTTGCTCACAAGAAGACACTCTTCCGACTGGAATTGCTTTCAAAATACCGGCAAAGAGTGATCCGAAAAGTAGACAAAATGAATGCCAAACTACCGGACAATTTAGTCTTCACCGCAATTAATATCGATATTGAATGAAAAGATTTTAAATTATTTTAATAAAACTCTCATTTCACTCAAAAAATATTGTGTTAAAAGTTATTATGTATTTATTTGAACGCATTTTTAATAAAATTCAATTTATAAACAATATAAATATAATTAATAAAATCTAAATACATGTTTAAAAAATTTATTTTTAAAAAAATCTTCAAACATCAAGAGATGGCCCACGAGTTAAATGAAGAGTACCGGAAGAGACTGATAGAGCACACGGCCAGAGGGGTCGGCATTGAACCACATTCGGCCCCATATGGCACAGACTTGGGATGGGATCCCATGACATACGACTACAAGAGAGAAAAACCAAAGCCCAAAGAAGCACAAATGGAGAGACCAATACAGGGACCGCCGCATTGGACACAGATATGGCCCACATATGCGGACACCGGTGTCGCACACCAGCGCTATACCAGTGTTGCCGACCCGTTGACAGCCGAAGACTTGGCATACCTCCAGACGGCACACGTCGGGTCCGTCGGTTCCATCAAATTTTCCAAGAGATTAGGTGCCGGGGGTTTTGGCTGCGTTTGGCAAGTGGAGAGTCACAACGGGTGGGGCCGCACACGACACATGGCCTGCAAAGTGATACCATTTAAGTACAGAAAAGGCAGGGAGAATAGAAATATTGTCAGGCTAAGGATGGGAGATATGTATGCACTCCAGTCTCTCCCCTCCCACCCAAACATTGTCAATACGGTGGACATCGTTGCCATACCTGACCCGCAGACAGGGTTTCCCTATTCAGTGGTCTGTCTGTTTCAGGAGCTGTGCGATGGAAACCTGGACACCCTATCCGAGACACCGGCCAACAAGAATGGTATGCCTGAGGTGGAGGTGCTCGAGTGGGTGCGCCAGATCGCCAGCGCCCTGCGGTTCTTACACGTGAACAACCGTATGGTTCACATCGATGTCAAACCCGACAATATTCTGTACACAGTGTCGGCCACCGGTGGGCGCCGAACATACAAACTGTGCGATTTTGGTTTCGCTGTTCAGTTCCCGATCGACACAGTTATGGAGTTCCCCAACAATGGGAGACCCGGCGCTCCCGCTTACGCCGCCCCAGAGCTGGGCGTTGGCCACTGTTTGGCCACCCCTTGCGATGTGTACTCATTGGGCGCGTCGATGGCTCACTGTTTGCTCGGCTTTCCAGTGATGGGCCTAATGGGCAAAGTAAGAGTCGCGCAACTCCTCCAAGCGGTGAGAAGTGGTAAACGAGTGCCACTTAAGAACCCCATCAGCCCGGGTGTGGTCAAACTGGTCGTCGAGATGATGGCCGACGACCCGAACCAACGGCCAGCCATTGGACAGGTTTGTGACAATCCGTTACTAAAATAAGTGATGGTTTATGTGTTTGAACACAAGTAAACACGGATTTGCAGTTTGTATTCATCAAAATAAATAGACTCTGTATTAAAACTACTGTACTTTTATTATGTTTAGGTCATTGAGTTTTTAATTGTATCTTATTTTTAAATATAAATGTATACTGTATAGAAATTACTAATTAATAATTAGTAATTAATAATTATGTATTAATTTGAACATCGATTTGATTTTTTAAATAAAAATAAATTCATAAACAATACAAATATAATTAATAAAAATCCAAACATATGTAAAAATTTATACAAAAAATTATTTTCAAAAATAAAATAAAATCCAAGACATTAAGAGATGGCTCACGAGTTGAACGAAGAGTACCGGAAGAGACTCATTGAACACACGGCCAGAGGGGTAGCCATTGAACCACATGCGGCCCCATATGGCACAGCCTTGGGATGGGATAATTAATAAAATCTAAATATAAGTAAAAATTTATACCAAATATGGTTCCCCTAATGATTTCATTCAATCACTTAAATAATGATTATTTGTTTGCATAAAATCTAATGATAGTAATAGTCATTCAAAAATTAAAAACAATTTTTAAAAAATTGCAAAAATCATTTCAAAAATTCAATTATTGTTATTTCTCTCGCTTTTTGGTAATAATTAAATATTGGAAAATAACTAATAAAACAAATCTAACCGTCATTTCAATCAAAACAGTTTTCATTCAATCCAAAGAAATCTAGTATTTATTGTAAAGAATTCATAAAAGTGTTGAACAAATCAAAGGCAAAGACATGAAAAGTCATGTCATGAATGACGACATTCTGTGTCTTATATTCAAATACATTGATATCAAAGAGTTGTTTGGTTTGCAAACAGTTTGTCGACAATTCCTCGAAACGAGTCAACAGGCGTTGGCCGCGAAGACAGGGCTCAGCATTGGTTACACTCGTAATGAATGGCTGGTCATCGAAATGGAAGACCCGCTGAACATCGAGAGGGCTTTGGGATCAACTGATTTCTCGGATCAAAAGGATAGACAGGCATTGGATTCAGTGCTGAAGAACTTCCGCAGAGTTCGGACACTATATCTGGAGTCAATTGATATATATTTTGATATCTTCGCAATGATTGTGAATCGCTTGCCATATGTCCAGTGTTTACACATGTCTACTGATAGTATCGTTTGGTCGCCGGAGAAGACAGTTGCCGATTGGGTCCGACTTATGGCCAAAATCAAGCGATTAGTGATCCGATGGGGTGTCACAGAAATGTCAGAATTTGCAAAACAAATTGTACGTCAATTACCAGCGCTTCAAAGTCTTGATATTAAGATCATCTTTGAATTTAATGGCGAAGTACTTGTCAAATGTGTGCCACCGGCGGGCATACAATCGCTAAAGACATATCCGAACGGTTCCGACGTCCAGACACTCAACACATTGGCCACAAAATGTCCGCAAATGCGTGAAATTTGCATTGAATATGGCATTCATTTTTTCTCCCATAACTCCGATTGGTTGGAAAAGTTTACGACAATCTGCGAGCGGTTCCCACGACTCGATCGACTCGCCATTGAATTGGCGGACATTTCGGGCAAAGAGTTCGCCAAAAATATCGCAAAATTACCCGAATTGAGACATTTGATGATCCAATCGCCGTATTTTGAAGGCATGCGTTTCGACACCACAGCTATTATGCCATACATTCAGCCTATGGTTAATCTCCGCTCATTGAATCTTATTGGGATCACGTGTTCGCCGCAAATGCTGTCCCGTTTGGCAGAAATGTTGCCAAATGTGCGTCAAATATCACTCAATGCCATCAATTGGGACATCTATTGGGACAAACAATATACTGAGTTGTTTGACACATATAACGCACACATCTATCCAGTAATGCACTCATGTATGCAAGTGTTGGTCCGATTGCCACAACTCAAGCACATGTCATTCGGCTCCTACTTTGACGCCTTTAAATTGAAGACATTGGATGTGTTGCTGGCATTGGATTCGCTGTCAATGCAATCGAGAGACTGTCGGGTCAGACATTTGTGCCAATTCTTGACCACAAGTGTTGCCCACAAGAAGACACTCTTTCGGTTGGAAGTGGTGTCGAAATACCGGCAAAGAGTGATCCGAAAACTCGACAAAATGAATGCCAAACTACCGGACAATTTAGTCTTCACCGCAATTAATGTCAATATTTTCTGAACAAATTTCGAAACTATTTTAGTAAAACTCTTATTTCATTTAAAAAAAGTTGTCAAAAGTAATGATGTATTTATTTGAACAACGATTTGATTTTTTAAATAAAAATAAATTCATAAACAATACAAATATAATTACTAAAAATCCAAACATACGTAAAAATTTATACAAAAATATACATTTCATTCGTATCATTCTGTAAGTTTAATATTTACACGTATAAATCAATACCGTTTCTAAAACAATAGTTAGTTTTAGCCGTTAATAAAAATAAATAGATAAATGTTGCATGCAATATAAATGTATTTATATCATTTATTATTATTGTATCAATGTGTTTCATTTAATTAATTTTTTTACTGTCGTAAATGTAAATGTCTTCACCAATTTAAGAAACTATTTTTTGTAGTACATTAATTTAATTACTTTAATATGTTCCAAAATAATAATATAATTTTAATATTGAATAAATAACCTAATTAATTTTAAGCTATAAATATATTTGGGTGGTACACATTGTTGTTGCAAAATAATTAATAAAAACATAAATAAATTACATATTATACAAATGTCAAATATTTAATTATTTGTTAAATTAATTTTTGCAATGAATAAATTAAGTTCACTTAATTTTCTATATTAATATTTTGCATTCACTATTATGTACTGTATTTGTAATGTAATTTGTAATAATATAAATTTTATGTAATAATAGATATGTTACATAACAAACAAGATATTAAACTAAATCCTTATTAAAAATATTAGTGTATATTAATTAAAAATTTTATAATGAATTTAAAAGAATTCTCAAGATTTCTAATTATTATTTTAATAGAATTATATAATAAATTACTAGTATTTTATTTATTAATATGTGCTTTAATTAAATATAAAATATCAAATTTAATTCAATTTATTTTGTTAATTCAAACTCAATATAATATTACGATTGTATTAATAATAAAATTAATAGCAAAAGTATTATGTTTTTGTGTGTTATTCTATGGAACAATAGAATTAACAATAGATTACTTCAGTTATCCCAATGTCTATAGCGTTAACGTAAAGCCGAGCAATGAATTACTTTTACCAGAAATTACTGTCTGTACGGAAAAGGATGTGTTTTATGACAAAACAAGGATTAATAAAGAGTTTAGATTAACCCATGAATACGAGTCGTGGAAACAAAAAGTAAAATTTATAACAAAAAAATTAAAGAAAGACTTGTGCAAAAAATTTACAACTAAAAATGAAAATTTTGTAATCTGTCAAAAACACTTATTTGCTGAGAAATATTATTTGAATCGTTTTTATGATAAATATTTGCCGCAAATGTTTGCCAACTATTCATTCAATGATTTATTCAATCGATTCTCAATTAATGGCAACGAATTGATTAACTGTTCGGCAAAAGTGGGCATAAAATACAAGAATGAGTACAAAGTGTCCGATAAATGTGTCTCTAATGACAACAACACTGTTTTGCATGCGCTGGCGATAAAAGTGATCATGATTATTTTACAAAATATGGTCTATCAAATAACACTTTAAATTATTTACTACATTTTGGTACAAAATATGACAAATACATGGCGTTTGTTTTAAGTACTTTTCAAACGACGGAAATACTAATCACTTCTCTCTCATTGACGACCAATTCGTTGAGTTTCGCATCTCTTATGAAAAACAACAACATTTTCTTTTAAGTGACATTCATTTTAATGTTTATCATAAAAATCATGATTATAATAGAACCAGAAATTACCACAAAAACAAAAGACTATTTAATAATAGAAAAATTTTAACATTCGATGAATATCTGGTATTATATGTATTCGTGGATCAAATGTCTAATGAATTAATGGCAACGAAAGGGACGGCACTTAAGATACCGAGTGTTGGCATAAATGCGAGGATTAATATATACAACACTTATGTGAAGCGATTGTCCACACCTTATATGCAATACTGTCGACACAATACAGGTATTATTTAATTTTTATCTTATTAATTTATACTTTAATTTCTCGTAAATAACAGATTCTTATACCACTTGTTACTGGGATTGTGTTTATAAAGTGTATAACAAACTAAACAAATGTATACCAAATCCATATTTCAATCAAAATTTTATTGTACGGAATGCTAAACAAACAGAGTATGAATTTTGCAATAATTCTACAATTTTCAATGAATCTGACATTAAATACCAGAAATGTAGGGATAGTTGTGTTAAGGATTGCAAACAGATTTACCACACCTTAGAGTTGGATAAAACAGAGTTTAATGGACTCACAGATAGTGTACTCAGAATTCAATACAAATCGTATCAAGAATTTCATTATACAAGTGATAAGAAATATTCGTTTATAAAATACATGTCAGACATCGGGGGTCTGTTTGGGCTGTGGTTTGGGTAGACACCAGTGCTTTGATTGCAATAGTATTTTCTCGCATTAAACATATATTTCTATCGCTTATTAGCAAAAGACTTATAATTATGTCTCAAATGATATTTAATCGTATAAAAAGATTGTTATCAGGACTGGAATCGTATAATTGGCGTAAAATTATATCAATTCTAACAATACCTGTAATTATTTTGCAAATCTATACATTAACTGACGATTACTTCTCATTTCCCACACAAACGACACTTAATATAATTGAATTAAAAGATATTTCCACAACTAGTATACCCATTGAATTCATACCAGCCATCACTTTATGCTATGAACACGTGTTAAAAGATGTTATATTTAAAAAACCTACAAACGATTACATTGAAAATTATGTGTTGCCAGGTGATTATATTTTTACTAAGAAACAACAATTTAGTAAACGGTTAAATACAAATCCATATCCAAATAATTTAGCACTTTATTATTATATGGAATTACCAGAATCAATTACAGGAAAAAATCAAGTAACACATTTAAGATTGTTGCCACAATCATGGTTAAAATACTTTTTAGTGTCAAATGCTAAACATTTTGACAAATTAAACCAAGATGATATTTCTAAATATGGATTAGTAAATACAACATTAATGAATATAAAAACATTTGACGAATACATTGATTGCATAGTTAGCGCCGATTTGTGCGCTGGCGATAAAAGTGATCATGATTATTTTACAAAATATGGTCTATCAAATAACACTTTAAATTATTTACTACATTTTGGTACAAAATATGACAAATACATGGCGTGTAAAGTTAGCGGCCAGTCGTGCGGTCGAGTGCGGCCACCAGTGGTCACGTTATCGCCGTTCGGTCGGTGCCAGACGTTTCTCGCGGGCAATAACAGGGAATATATTGTCGGCAATAAATCTGTTCCACTAGTGGTCAATGGATTAATGGACGGCTCGGATGTGATCGCATTCAAAGAGTATCGACGATATGACCACGTTATCAATCGGATTAATATATTGCGAAAACGTTTTATAATTCATTCGCCAAAAGAGTTGCCAAAATTGACAAACAGTTGGTTTGAATACAAGGATTTTCTTTCGTTTGAAATTAATATAAACGCATTGAATGTCAAACTAATGCCGTATGAGTTGAGACGACTGCCGGAGCCGTACGATAGCGGACGCGGCGGCGGATGTCGTGAGAGGTCTGTCGGAGACACGCAATACGATTGTCTGCAGCGATGCTATCGATCGCTATATGAGAGACAATACGGAAACACAACCACTTGTTATGCGGACAACGATTTANCACGCAATACGATTGTCTGCAGCGATGCTATCGATCGCTATATGAGAGACAATACGGAAACACAACCACTTGTTATGCGGACAACGATTTATTGACCATTCAATTAGCGATTGGCGATAATATTGTGACGGATTCTGTGAACCAATGCTCCGGACGTACGAACAAATCGGTCGAATTTAAACACCGGACAAAAACATTGTGTCAATATCACTGTCCGACTGACTGTCGGGAAACAATATATCGCATATCATTGGGTGAATCGCAAAAAAAGTTTGATCAAAGATATGTAAAAGTTGAGGAAAGTGTTTCGTACACTAGCTTTTTATTTGCCAACACTTATTATTTACAACTCATTTACATACCGAAAACCGGATTTATTGACCTAATCATTAGCGTAATAAATGTGTTGAGTCTATGGCACGGACTCACAATCGCCGCAATTTTACAAAATTTTATCGTTTATTTGGGAAACAAATTCCAAATGCTTTCAATCGTACGGTTCGTTCGCCGACGCCTTCGACGACTGACCACTCGATTCTATTGGACATCAATTTCCATACGTTTCTATATTCGGGTAATTGTATTAACATTTAAAAAATTAATTTAATGCAAATTAATTTAATTTTAGCGAACGTTTGTATGTTTAATGGCGTCAATACTTGGCTATCAATTATACAAAGTATCGGTCGATTACTTTGCTTACAAAACGTTAACCATATTTAACGTAATGGACAACTCAATGGACCCGTATTTTCCGATTATAACACTTGTATATTCAATGCTAAATTTAAAAGTATTTCAAAACGACAAGTGCCCGTCCACTGGTTTGGGCTGTAAGCTCGACACTATCTCTGGTCACATCCGCACCCGTATAGCCGTCGTCGAAGCCGACGTCGACGACTGGGTGGACAAAAATAGCTCGTCTTTAAAACTACTAATAACTTATAAATACATGCAAAAGATTATGGTTAGCGTAATCGCTGACAGACTCGCATTGGCCACCCCTATGAACGCCTATAGTGATCGGAAGCCGGCGGTTAATAAACCATTCGCTATAATACGCCAATGGTTTGACGATCTCTATTATAACGCTAAGTATGTATTACTTCACCACAAGTCGGTGGTAGACGTCGAGCACATGTTCAACACCGAGACTCGACTGTTGGACCGCAACCACACGTTTTACGTGACAAAAACCGCGCGCCGACTGTTACCCGCGCCGTACGGCCGGTGCAGTCACTACGGCTCAGACTCGGCGACCGGTGCCGAGGGGTCGGGAAGTGGACAACCGTTTCGGGCGATCTCTCACTGGCATTGTATGCGAAGGTGTCGACTATTATACGCCCGGCTAACACATAATACCGGTTGCCGTATATTCAGTGTCGACGATATATTACATGAATTAGATTTTGACGATCACGTGGATAGTAACGAGTGTAGGGTAAATAAAACTATACTCAATTATAAACGTTTATTTGATTATCCTTTTATATTTATAAACGATGTAAGTATAAATATTATTTATAAATCTTAATTTTAAGTTTTAAATTATTTTATTTGATATATTGTTGAAATTGTTATTAATACATAATATTAAATACTATTGATATATTAGATAAATATGTATGAGTTTTTAGAACTCTCACGCATATAGTTTGAACTGTATTATAGTGGTTGTAGAATATCAATATATATACTGTAGCTTCTCAATTTTAGTACCAAGTAGTTACTAAATCTAGATAAAATAAATAGAGAAAAACTGAATATATGGAAATTTGATTTAGCTCGTTTTGTTTATTAGAATGTATAAATTTATTAGTTTCTAAATGCCGATGGTTAAAATAAATCTATAAATCTTTATATTTATTTTAAAAATTATATTATAATTTGTAACTGATTTTAGTTTTGTATTGATTTCCTACTCATATATGCATTTAGTCTAAAGTTTCGATTCAGTGTCTGTCGTATTGTCCGCCCGATTGTCTGGCCATCGATTATCGCTCGCGTGTTGTCAACGATAACAAGGATTACATTCAAAGGGTTTGGTATAACGACGACAGACCGGAGGACTGGTATTCAAAGCGCCGTCTCTTTT